>CAMXCT020000546.1:866868-882192 GCA_947184155.2 Cladocopium goreaui | reverse complement strand
TACTACTACCTACTACTACCTACTACTACCTACTACTACCTACTACTACCTACTACTACCTACTACTACCTACTACTACCTACTACTACCTACTACTACCTACTACTACCTACTACTACCTACTACTACATACTACTACCTACTACTACCTACTACTACCTACTACTACCTACTACTACCTACTACTACCTACTACTACCTACTACTACCTACTACTACCTACTACTACTATTACTACTATTACTACCTACTACTACTACTACTACTACTAATCTACTACTACTAATCTACTACTACTAATCTACTACTACTTCTTCTACTTCTACTACTTCTACTACTACTACTACAACAACTACTACAACTATTACTACTAGTACTACTAGTACTACTAGTACTACTAGTACTACTAGTACTGGTACTACTGTGAGTTTTCCGGACCGTTTCCGGACCGCGCAAGCTTATTTTGCTCCCAAATTTGAAATCGAATGCGTTCACGCATGGATCCTTACTCTCATTACTAGACTTGCTACTACTCTTAGTACTACCACCACACCCGCTGCTACTGCTGAGACGGCAAACATGTTTCAAATTCAGCAGAAAAGCAATGATATTACAAAGAATCAGCATAAGATTTTTGTCACGATTCATTATATAATACATAACTCATATTTTACGTATATGATCTGATCAACGAAGAACAAACCCTTCCGCGATTGCTCACTGTGGTACCGCGGTTGCTACGCGATTAGCTGAGCAATTGAGGGCTGTCCGGGAAAAGGTATTTTGGACAACCCCCACATGATTTTGTGAAACGTGTGGCTTCCAAAGCTGAAAAGGTGTTTGGTCAGAGACTCTCCATGGCGATTCTTCACACAGAAATCATACGGCATCACCAAACCCAGCGCGACGAGACGCGCCGACACGCTCTGCCCGTTTTAGGCATCTCCACTGAGCCGAGACATCGAAGATATCAGCAAAACGTCCTGATCATCACGGTTGAGGAGATGCTGACCGATGGGCTGTGGGGCAGAGATGAGAAATATGTGTCACGGTAAAATGATGCGGAATGTATATAGGACATTATAGGACTGTGTCAACCTATATCAATTCTGGGATCATCAGATGTTCGTACTTAGCAAGTAGTGTATCTATTTATCTTGTTCCTCAATCGTCAAGTGCTGACCAGGAGACCGACTCCATTCGTGAGGTCAAGCAGGACATTAAGGCAAGAGTTGCCGAGGTGCCCTTGATGATGCGTTTCCGTCGGAAAAAAGGGGATGCCGAAAGGTCATAATATGACTTTCATGTCCATCCCATAGTTCATAAAATCTATATAGCAAAAGGATCTATGGCGATATCTATAGAGATATCTTTGGAGATATCTAAATCTTGCCCAATATACCCTTGAATCTCAATGAAACATCCTTGCTATGAAACATGAAGTGAAACAGTTAGCCAGATTCCATCCCCAGCAGGGAATCTGACAGGCTGACGAGCCCCTTTTTTACAACGGTGTAGAGCTGGCAGACGAAGATGCCACCCTGCTGGAGTACAACATCGCCGGCTCCCGAGTTTCCAACGGCAAATTATGCTTGCCATGGGGTTCTTGAAATATAGGAACATCGGGAGCCCCAAACCCTAACATTTAGTGATTTTAGTGGCGATTTCATGAGCTTCCCCAATGGTTTTGGGGTCAAACCATGGAAAACCCTAAGTTTGAAACACCTGACGTCTGCCAGTGGCAGATTGCTGTCAGATGTTCACCTGAGGTCCCCGACCACTGTCCTGGTGGTCCACTGATCCATTTGGGCGGAGCGCCCTGGAGATCTTTTGATCTGGAGCCAGTGCCCCAGTGGCAGGGATATTTGATTCATGAGTCAATGATACAGAGATGATTAAGATGTATGAAATGTATGAATAAATCAAAGGTGCAGGATTTTATATTTGATTCATCGATGATTCATTGATGGATATTCCATGTCAATCATGTTGTAAGCCATTGAAAATCCATGTTGGATCCAGGTGCCGACTTCCAAGTGGAGGCCACATCAAGGCCAGAGCACAGCCGCATCGCATCGCATGGCATCGCCATCCCAACTTGGCTCTGTCGAATGCCTGTCGCGTCGAATGCCTCGTGGCCAGGAGCACGTCACAGCTGAAACCACTGTGGCCCAGTTGAAAGGACGAATCACCTCTGAGGTGCCTTGTGATCAGCCTGTGATCAGATTGCGTCCAGAATTTGTTGAACTTCGTGAAATATGATTATAATATATGTTTATAAGTGGACTATAGGATTTGGATGGATTCGGATTATGATAAGCGGACACAACAATGATTGAATTATACTTGAAGTGATGGGACTATGATCGGACTATGATTGGACTACTGGATTACTCTGCTGAAGTTCTCAGTCTTGATCACCAGTGTAAGCTCTGGATAAACAAGCTTGCAATGGACTGCACAATTGATTCGGCATATGACGACATCATCCTATGCCGTGCCCCATCCCGCATAAAGAAACACTGGAGACAGAGCCCCAAAGGATCCCAGAAGAACTTGCCAATTCCATCCGATTTTTCCATCCCAAATTGCCATATTTCATCTCCCTTCATCTCCCTTCATCTCCCTGCATCTCCCTTCATCTCCCTTCATCTCCCATGTATGTTTTTTAGACATGTTTTTTCTTTCCAGATCCAACATTTGAAGCGTTCTTTCCAGAACTTGTTTAATCTCCATTTTTCCAATCATCTACAAGAATCTCCCAAAAATCCCATGTTGAGGTTATATATATCCACTATACTTGGGATATCCATGGGACATTTCCCACGGTTTTTCCCATCAATTTTTCCCATGAATTTGTTCCAGGTGGGCATCCCTTACCTCTGCATGAAGCTCTTCGCGGGCCCCGTGGAACTCCGCGATCCGCTGCCGCTGCAGCGCTACGGCCTGGCGGGGGACTCAGCGGTGCAGGTGATGACCACCAGGCCTGGCGGGAAAGGTTGGGAAAACCCTGGGAAAACCATGGGAAAATGCCCAAATCATGGAAAACATGTGGGGAAAAGCCCCAAATCATGGAAAACACGTGGGGAAAAAAACCATGAAAACCCCAATCTTGCTGATCATTTTTGTGTAATGAACTCTGTTGGAGTTTTGTCGTATCCTTCTTTATTCCACAAATTGATGGAAAATGAGGGTCGTTCATGGTTGTTCTCGATAGATGGTCAATTAAATTGGCCAAATATTGAGTGGCAACTACGAGAGGTTTGGGCTTGACTTGGCGTTTGTTTTGTTTGGAGTGGAGATGTTCAATCACCGATGGAGATTCAGCTTGTGATCGCCAGGTCTCTGTACACGGGGCCTGCCGCGTGAGCTGATGATGCAAATTTTCCCCTGAAAAAAAGCAGAAACTGTGGAGATTTGCAGAGCTGTTTTGATTGTTTTGTGAGTCACTTTGACCTTGAGACTGGACAGATACTATCACGGTGGCAGAAACTCATTTGATTTGCAAACTTCCAATCTTTTGCACCTGACCGACTGGCCCCTAGTTACCTAGTTTGCAAGTTTGCAGTTGTACTCCTACAGACGTTGCAAGGTGAAGGAGAATCATGGCAACGCAGGAAGATGTCTTGAGACTTTGAAAACGTCCTGACTGCAGTCGCATGGAACTTCTTAGCACAAACCGTTTTGATTCTATTCAGGTTGGCAGTAGACTGAACATAAGATGTCCGCTGCAGCCCTGCCTTTGCCCGCTAAAGTTGTGGAAGGGTTGTGTATTTTCATATTACGTATGTATTAATGTGCATCTCCATTCAATATATTTTTCAGAGGGGTTGGCGGATTTGATCCCTTATGAAGACAAGTTGAAACTAATATCCGCTTCAAAATATTGTACAGACGGGGGGTGGGTGATCCCTCATGAAGAGTTAAGTGGTGGGCGAACGTCCGGGTTGGAGACAAGATGTCTTAGGACTCAGAAGATGCGGTTGATCACCTGACTTGAGATGTCAAGAGATGCAACTTGAAACAAATTTCAAGGACACCATTTGAACCCAACGGAAGTTTGAACTTCACATGCGCCAGCGGACATGGCAAAGCAGAAAAGTGTCGAACTTAGTTTCAACTGCCACAGTGTGACCCACTTTGCATGTGAATTACCATGAACGACGTCTCTTCAAAGATGCTGCATAGTACACAGGTGATCCAATTCAACCCGCAGAACTTCAGCATGTCCCACATTTCGCAGCTGGAGAAAAGCAAGTACATGGTACGGCGGTACGGGGCCAAGAATTGACATAGTTATCATAGTTGCCTTTGCAAAAATCCAGTGGCCAATGTTTGGGAATCACCATGTAGAGTGTGGATGACTGACCCTCCGAGATTCATCTGAGATTTCTCATTTTCTTTCCATCCTTTTGACAAGTTGACAACAGAAATTCGACCAACGGACCAAGCAAACCTACGAAGAAAGAAGACATCAAGACCACATTCATTTGCAGTAAAGCCATACACTTCATGTTCTTCGATTAAAATTCTCGCCTTGCCCTGCAGATTTCTGGCCAAAACAACACGGTTTCACCCTGTGAAAAAGATGCGGAGGAAACCCTCGTTCTCCAAGATCGTCCCAGCACCTGAAGGCCATGAGCCGCCGCCGGGCAAAGATCACCCGCCGCCGCCGGGCGAAGATCCAGCGGCGAAGTTTGAACGGATCCAACTTCTTTTGCAGTCGCTGCAGGAGGATGTAAAGTTCGAGCATGGCGATAGGGTCGACTCAGTGGCTTGGAGCCCAGATGGGAAAAAGGTGGCCACGGCCTCTGAGGACAAGACCTGTCGCATCTTTGATGTGGAGTCCCAGAGAGAGGATGCAAAGTTTGAGCATGGCGGTCTGGTCAACTCAGTGGCTTGGAGCCCAGATGGGAAAAAGGTGGCCACGGCCTCCAAGGACAAAACCTGTCGCATCTTTGATGTGGAGTCCCAGAGAGAGGATGCAACGTTTGAGCATGGCGGTCTGGTCAACTCAGTGGCTTGGAGCCCAGATGGGAAAAAGGTGGCCACGGCCTCCAAGGACAAAACCTGTCGCATCTTTGACGTGGAGTCCCAGAGAGAGGATGCAAAGTTTGAGCATGGCGGTCTGGTCAACTCAGTGGCTTGGAGCCCAGATGGGAAAAAGGTGGCCACGGCCTCCAGGGACAACACCTGTCGCATCTTTGATGTGGAGTCCCAGAGAGAGGATACAAAGTTTGAGCATGGTGATGAGGTCAGGTCAGTGGCTTGGAGCCCAGATGGGAAGAAGGTGGCCACGGCCTCTAACGACAGAACCTGTTGCATCTTTGATGTGGAGTCCCAGAGAGAGGATGCAAAGTTTGAGCATGGCCATGCGGTCATCGGACTGGCTTGGAGCCCAGATGGGAAAAAGGTGGCCACGGCCTCCAAGGACACAACCTGTCGCATCTTTGATGTGGAGTCCCAGAGAGAGGATGCAAAGTTTGAGCATCGGGATACGGTCTGGTCAGTGGCTTGGAGGCCAGATGGGAAAAGGGTGGCCACGGCCTCTGAGGACAAAACCTGTCGCATCTTTGATGTGGAGTCCCAGAGAGAGGATGCAAAGTTTGAGCATGGCGGTCTGGTCAAGTCAGTGGCTTGGAGCCCAGATTGGAAAAAGGTGGCCACGACCTCCAAGGACAAAACCTGTCGCATCTTTGATGTGGAGGCCCAGATAGAGGATGCAAAGTTTGAGCATGGCGATTGGGTCTACTCAGTTGCTTGGAGCCCAGATGGGAAAAAGGTGGCCACGGCCTCCAGGGACAACACCTGTCGCATCTTTGATGTGGAGTCTGAGAGAGAGGATGCAAAGTTTGAGCATGGCGATTGGGTCTACTCGGTGGCTTGGAGCCCAGATGGGAAGAAGGTGGCCACGGCCTCCAGGGACAAAATCTGTCGCATCTTTGATGTGGAGTCTGAGAGAGAGGATGCAAAGTTTGAGCATTGGGATACGGTCTGGTCAGTGGCTTGGAGCCCAGATGGGAAAAAGGTGGCCACGGCCTCTGAGGACAACACCTGTCTCATCTTTGATGTGGAGTCCCAGATAGAGGATGCAAAGTTTGAGCATGGGGATTGGGTCTACTCAGTGGCTTGGAGCCCAGATGGGAAAAAGGTGGCCACGGCCTCTCACGACAACGCCTGCCGCATCTTTGATGTGGAGTCCCAGATAGAGGATGCAAAGTTTGAGCATGGCGATTGGGTCTACTCAGTGGCTTGGAGCCCAGATGGGAAGAAGGTGGCCACGGCCTCTTACGACAACACCTGTCGCATCTTTGATGTGGAGTCCCAGAGAGAGGATGCAAAGTTTGAGGATGGTGATGAGGTCAGGTCAGTGGCTTGGAGCCCAGATGGGAAAAAGGTGGCCACGGCCTCCAGGGACAAAACCTGTCGCATCTTTGATGTGGAGTCCCAGGTAGAGGATGCAAAGTTTGAGCATGGCCATGCGGTCATCGGAGTGGCTTGGAGCCCAGATGGGAAAAGGGTGGCCACGGCCTCCAGGGACAAAACCTGTCGCATCTGGTCCTGCTGGCAACAACCGCTGTCTTACACATCTAGCTTTTGGAGGTCTTTTGATTGGCAGTCCATTGGTGTTCGCGATGAAATCCTCGACAGAATCTTGTTTAAAGGCAGGCTGAATGTGACTCTGTTCGGAGTCCTTTGCTATTGTCGGTTCTTCCGCCTCAAAGGCTGGAACGTCCCAATGCTCCCACTCAAGGAGGAGTTGCAGGAACTTGTGGAAGGGAAACGGCAGAAACCTGGGGACCTTTGGGAGCTTGTGTGCAGTGTAGATGCTGAAGGAATGAGTCCCATGAGCCTGGCAATTGAAAGTGGGAATGCGCAGTGGTTGACTGCATACGTCAACAAAGACGCCTTGAGTTATTTGAGTTCTTGCGACGAAGGTGAGCAGAACTCGCTGAGCTACCAGACAAGGTGTAAGTACTTGATCAGTGCCAGCAGTGCCATTGCCAAATTGCTCTCAAGCCAGGAGCTTGGCAGCTTGAGCGATCCACTGAGCGATCTGCTGAAACTCTTCGTTTTGCCAGCGGAAAAAAATCCTTACAAACCCAATGGGCAGCCTGTGCTAAACCAGGGCAATGCAGCCATCCAGTTGCACCCGCTCGTCTCTGAAACCATTTGGTGGCCACAAGGCTTTGAAGAATCCCAATTGCCCACGGATGCCGGATACAATATCGAACTGGCAGCAGATATTTTTGTCCTGCCGCAAATTCTTTCGAGCGACTTTCTGGCACAGCTGTGCGAGCAGGATATCCCCGATGCCGTGGCCGTATTCTCGTGCACTCCCATCATGGCCGCAATACAATTCAAGTGGCAAACATGGAAATGGTATTACTACTGTGAATGCATTGTGTACGCTCTTTTCCAGTTTCTGTACATGTGGGTCACAGTGCAGGGCATTGATGCTTTGAGCACTTGCATCGATGTGGATGATGGAAATGAAACTGATGTGAGCGGTGAAGATGCAGCAGATGGAGCAGATTCCTCTTGCTTTCCAGCCCAAGTGTGGGGACCGAAACTGGCAGTCACGAGTTTGGCGCTTTTGATTGTCCTCCGTGAGTGCAGAGAGCTGTATGCAGTGGCGCGTGAGCTGTATGCACTGTATGCAGTGGCTGATGATCGCACAGGGCGGCGAGCCAAAACAGTTCAAGGATCTAACCACTTGGCAAAACTTCACAAGTTGCACAACATGGCAATTATAGCATTCAACAAGGCAATGAAGTTGTTTCTTTCTTGGTCCTTTACAGCGATGACCATGCCAATCCTTGTCATTGTGAACGTTTGGTTCCAAGAGTTGCTGCCGTTGCAGCCCATTGTCGCATGCTGGTCCTGGCTCTATTTTCTGTACTTTCTTGGTGGGCTGGACACAACCGGGGCCTATGTTGGCATGCTGTGGGAAGTCATCAAAGATATGCGAAGTTTCTCTGTAGTCCTTTTAGTTGTGATTCTTGGACTTGGCCACGCATTCTCTTTGGCAGCCCACAACAGAGACACTTGGAATCAGCTCCAGCGGGTATACCGCATGGGCATCATGGGTGACTTTGATGTCGACGATTATCATGTGGATGGCTCAGACCTAGAACAGCATCATATGCTTTACCTTTTCTTCATTTTGATCACAGTGTCCATCACCGTCTCCATGCTGAACTTACTCATTGCTGTAATCTCTGACACTTACGATCGAGTCAATGAAAACATGGTATCACGTCTGAATCGCGCAAGGGCAGCCCGGATTGCCGAACTGGAACGAGCCTACGGAAAACTCTGCATGTGTGGCTTCTTGATGATCCTTCACCCAGCTCATGGCTCCGATACAGCAGATTGGCAAGGAGCAGTTGCAATGATTCCGAAGAGAACTCATAAAATGCTACAAGGAGAGCTGAAGGACGTCAAAGGAGAGCTGAAAGATGTCAAAGATGCGCAAGGAAAACTGGAGGGAGAACTCAAGGAAATTCGCAAAGTCCTGGAAGACCTTTCAGACAAATTATGACAAATTCAGCACCAACGTTGGGTCATTTCTGCAGTAAAATGGCCGCACGATGCGCCAGCATGAGCATGTTTGCAGCAACCTGTTTGCATCTTGTGTTCAGACAAATCAAGCAAAACCCGCTTGCTCTCACCGAAACTCCGAACTCTCATTGTTTCGTGCTGGTGAGGTAGGTATCTGCAGCGGAGTGATTGGGAGCGTTTTGATGTTGACCATGGACCTTAAGAAGTTCGCGGCACGGATGCTCTTTATGTGTTGGGTTTCTCAGGTTGTGTGTTGGGTATGTGGACTTTGTGGGCAACTGTAAAGCTGTGAGCCATAGCTTGTTCAAGTCTCCTCATAGACTTCGCACCGCTTCAGGAGGGTTGAGCATGGAGCAGTCACCTCCGATTCCTTCATTTTTCCACCTTGCATTGAATGTGACATCACCCAAACATGGCACTACTTAGCTCTTCACTATTCGTGTGTCAGTTCCTTGTCTAGTGGATACATGATACTTGCAACATTTCGGCATTTGGATCCGGTTTGCAGGTGCGTTGTGGAAACAGGCTTGGCAGGCCAGTCAAAATCCAACAGCATGCTGCAAACAACATTAGCAGTTTTCAATGTTTTCAAAACCCCTGGTGGTCAGACCATCCAATTTATTGGGGTTGATCATCCATTTTGAGAACCCAAAAAACGAGCAGTATAATGGGATCATATGGGATCTCAGGTTTTGAAGATGCACTCAAATCATGATCCAATTCAATTCCCATAAGAATTGGGCATTTCATGGCATTTCTGTCAGAGAGTCTTGTTGGTTTGACATAGTTTTCGAATGTTTTCGACAAATTGGCCATGCAGATGACACCGCACGATGTCAGCCTGGCATGGTGCAGAGCAGACGTGCCTTGGCAACTTGCACACAGTGATACACAGTCGTGCGACACAGTTGTGCAGTGCATCCCATTGATTCATATTGATTTGCAGTGTACATTCCAAGTTCTACACATCGCCAGTGCAACAGATCGCGCCAGGAGACAACCTGCCTTTCTCGCCTTTCTCGAGCTCGGGTGTGCTCGGCACCAAGTCTCAGTGCGGATGGCTGGGAAGGTTCCTGGCTTCAGATCCCACTGATTTCATTCGTGGCAGGAAACCGCCGAATTACGAAGTACGGGTGCAACAAACCTGTAGCCAAAACCTTTGAATCAACGCAACAACTTTAATGATTTTAATGTGCTTTAATCTGTTTGAATGTGCCTTACAACTTGCACCCGTTGAACCCATGTCAAACATGGAAATCCAGGAGTTCATGTAATTTGAGGCTTCCATCGCTTGAGGCTGCACGAGATCCAAGCAGATCCAGGTCTGGGACGATGTTTCACGAGTGGAGTGACAGCTGGCTGCGCTTTCTCTCACAGTGGCAGAGATGACTTCTTTGTTTGTGTGGAGTTTTTGAGTTTTACAAATTGTCACAGATCAAATCAGTGTTGAGTTCCATAGTATATATAGTAGAGCACAGACTTAAATATCTTAAATACATTTAAATACCTTAAATCTGAACTAATCACCTGAATTTATGAATGCAGTCGATATATGTCGGTATACTTCAGGCTCATGTTGATGCTTGCACATCGTGCTGCACATCGTTCAATATGGAGAGTGTTCTCTAGGACGGATGTGGTCGCTTTGATGTTGATGGCATTTGGATATTGGCAACGTGCTTTGCTGAGATTTTTGCTACAAAGGTAGACCGTGCAAGAGATTGCATTCCGATGCATGTTTTGGTTGCCCGTTTAAGACTGTGACAGATTGTGACGCTTTGAGGTGGCCAAAGTGTGCCATGAACTTCCCATGTCGCTTGCTTCTGGATTTTTCAGTGTGCTTGCTCCTACCAAGTTACAACCGTTACAACCACTCAATGATGATCCACTCCACCAACAGGTCTGGCGCTGTTTGACAGAAACTTTCAATCCCTTGCCATCTCTTATGAACCTAAGTTGCATGCAATCTACCATGAGAATGTTTTACTGGTTTTCTTTTCAGGTGTGCACGGTGTGCCTCTTGTGCCCTGTGTGCCTGTATGCCTATGAGAAACTCCATGCTTCTCTGCTATGATTCATATGATATCGAAATATGTCAGACGAGTGACATGAATAGCTGCACCTTCGGCAGGCGTCTCAGCGATGTGAAGATTCTGAGGCTGCCAGCAGTTTGCTCCTCAATTCCATGAAGGAGTGCGGTGCACGCCTCACCAGGGTCCGAGATGTCCAATGTGTGGAATGTCGGTGTGCACAGGGTCGAAATTCGGTATTGACAGGCACCAAAAACCATCAAAAACCGATTCTGGAATGGAAGTGAATGACCAGTTGAATTCAGTGCTTTCAGTGCTGGTCGGATTGCGACATGTTTGAAACGTTTGAGACTTGGGGTTAAAAGACAACCGCCATGCCAATGTGACGTAAAGTGGTCCTAGTTGTGATCCAGCCATGTGCCCAATGGCTATGAAAAGACCTGCGGCGCCTGTGCAGACGCCCGAAGGTCAGCCGGTGCTGTTGACAACGATTCAGTCAGCCAAGAAGGCTCTCAGTCGTGAAAATGTGGAGCGCTTTTACAGCCTCCTCAACAACAGGGAAGCGATTCGAAAGGGTCGAGCTGCTGGGCAGCATGGCCGACACCTCTACGACAAGTTGACAGGTGAATTCGCAGATTACCTTCGATGTTGCAGATGTACAAATGTTCATCGTGCCCACGATGGGACGACACGAGGGTTGCACGCCTTGTGTGCAGCTGAGAGGCGCTGGCAGCTCTCTTCCGACAAAGACATGTTGAAGCGACAGATTGTGATGAACTTTGCCGTTTGGAGACTCATTGGTGGAACAATAGCCTTTGCTGGCGAACTCGGTTTCTTGACTGGCTGGGGGGAAAAAGAAAAGGGATTGATTCGATCTATCATTCAGAGAGCTTTCTGTGAGAAGCGAATCCCGACTTTGATTGCCAATGCGTACAGCTGGCCTCGCAAGATGCGAGCTGCCCTAGCAAATCCACGAGCAAACAATGACACGCTCAACATGGTGCTCTACAATACGGGAAAGCCAGTTTTGAAAGGCCTTGCCGTGTTTGACCTCTCATTGGTTGGGAAATTCAAAGTTCTTGATGCGCTCTGGGAAATTTGCCCTCAACTGGTTGAGGCTGCAAAGGCTGACGAAACTGGACGTACCAGCATGGAAAGAGTTGGAGAGGTGTTGAAATCCGTTCCTTTCTTTGGAAGTGGTGGAAGTGGTCGTCAGCGCACAGCAGGTTTCTTCGCCAAGGAGTTGATTCAAGACTTGGTGGATACCCCAGTCTTCCCTGGCGGCAGAAATTCAGTGATGGATCATTCATCGTTTTGCCCCGTGGGGCCTGGCTCCATCAGGGGTTTGGAACTGGTCTTCGGCCGTCAATCCATCCACCCAACTGAAACCCTGGCAATGATGCAGGCGCTCCAAAGCTTTGCCACCGATTATTTTCAGGGTGATCCCAAAGAGCTTGAGTTACACGATATCCAGTTCCAGTTGTGTGAGTTTCAAAAGAAATTCTTTTCATATGCCCACCGACCATATTCAGCGATCAATGATGACCTGGGTGGTCCCATGTTGCATTGGACTCCCGACTTCATTCTGAAACGGCTTCGGGAGATGCTGGTGTTCAAAAACTACCGACTCGGAGGATTGAAAGAAGATCGAGCCACTCTCCTTCGCCGTGCCAAGGAACTCTGCACTTGGTTGGGCGTTTCTTTTCGCCAGAGTGATTCGAATGCCCTGACACATGGTGATTTAGTAGTCATTGAAGAGGTGAGCAGCGGTATGTTTTTTTCGTTGAAAGGCAATGGCGCAGTGATGCTGGTTCCCGAAGAGGCCATGGCAGCAAAGTTTCTGGTTACGACAGATGAAGTTCAAGTTGGTACCATCCACTTCTGGGAAGCCATCCATTTAGAGACAACTCGTTGTAAGCAACTGGCCTGGTGGGAATACAACACGTGTTTTGCTGCCAGAGCTGGGAAGAGGTTTGATGAAAAGCATCGGCTGACTCTGGAGCCCGTGGAGCCCGTGGAGCCTGGACCCGACACGGCGCAGACTGAGGTCCTTCTGGGTGAAGCGGTGAAGCTACGAGTCTTTGATCACGACAGGTCCCAGGGGTCCGACAAATCCCACGGCAAGGCCATCTGCCTGAGGCGACCTAAGGAGGTCGTGGCGCGGGAACAGCACATGTTGGAACTGATTCGGCCTGCCATGATGGAATTGAACGCTGTGAAACATCCGCAGAAGCGCAGACGTACAGAGGAGATGCCACGGGCACTCAGCGGCAAAGACTGCTGATATCTGCTGATTTGGTTGATTTGAAGTTGTTCATGTTTCAATACGAATAATTAACACGATTGAATCTGATGTCACTCATGTCTAATTCAAAGATCCTTCTGAGATCTTCTGAGCAATGCTCCGCGCTGAGATGAAGCAGGTGGAGTTTCGCCAAAAACACGTTGCAGATGCAGTTGCATGGCCTTTTGCATGTGTTGCACAAGTTTCCTAAGTGTAGTTCGGCAATTTGGCCTTCACATGTCTTCACGATCTTCAGACCATGACATGAAATAAACATGATCCTCGACCTGTCTGCAGGATTGAGCCGATACAGTTACTTGGAGAAGAATCCCAAGATATCCCAAGATATCCGAAAGATCTTGCTGCCGAACGTCTGGAATCTCAGGATGTTTGGGGGAAGTTGGGTTGGTTGGTGAAAAAACCGTGCGACACAATGCAAGACTAATGACAGCGATACACGCTGTGGAAAAAATAATGAAAAATAGGCTCTCGTTCCTATCGATGCTGAAGACGCAGGGTCACAGAGACAGAGGGAATGGGTGGCAGGCCCGTTGCAGGGGCATTTTTTCCAGAGGGATCGATTGCATGTCCATTGCGAATCTGAGAAATGATGGGGGTTTAACGGTTCAACATGGTTCAACGGAATTTTAATGCTTCATTGTGGCATCCGGGGGGTTAGTTTGAAAGTGAGGGTGCATATTTTGTAGGTCATGTTGCGCTAGTCTGACATATCACTGCCACAATGTCTTTGCAATGTCTTTGCAATAGAGAAGGAAAGGCACCACATGTTTCGTCACGTTTTGTATCGTTTTATCATGGTTATCCTAGTTATCCTATTACAATGATGCCAGCGAGACTGATTGTCAATCCTTATTCCGATGATGATCAGTCTCGCTGGCAACCTTCATGGGGATGGCCTGGTTTACTGGAACGCTAGAGGAAAGTTTGAAGCTGCGGGTGGCAGTTGTATTTTTTGCTGCCAGGTTTGGAGCTCTTGCTTTATCCTGTGATGGCAAACTAGGCTGTCTTCGCTTAGTTTCTTAGCTTGGAAGGTGGCGGCGTTGGAGACAAAAGTATGCACTTATAAAATAAAATCAGAAAACGCCGACACATCCGAAAATCTGTTGGCGTGTTGTTTTCGATATATAATGTCAAAAATTGGATCATTGAAAAAATATCCGCCTTTGGCATAGCTCTCAGAAAAATATATCAAACATGAGGCTTCGGATGCGAAACATGGTCATGAGTCATTCTGAGGTTTTTTCCATGCCCCATCATGCCACATGTCCGTAATCAACGGGAGTGACAAAAAAGAACCACTTATTCGGCATGAAGAAACTTGAAGAAACATAAGAAATCGGACTCACCAAATCTTCATTGTTCCATGTGTGTATTTTAAAGTGCAACCCCTTAGAGCATCTTCAAATGGTTTGGATTCAGCTGGGACCCCGTCAGCTGAGGCCGGCGATGTGGGCGATGCCATCAACGAGCATGAAATCGCACCATGTGTGGAAAATAGACGTTGTGTTGGCGTTTTTGCCGTTTTTGTATTAGACACTTGCCATTGTTATGTCTGTTCCTATTGGTGCTGACCAGTCGCAACGAGTGGATGGCCAAAGGATGGCCAAAGGGAAATTGTGGCAAAGCGCGTGTGTTTCAATTTCCTTGGTCCGACTCAGCTGTCTTGAGCATGGCATTGCAGCAGATTTGGAAAATAATTTGAAACATCGACAGAAAAACGCTTCAAATTTTGGTGAAATTTGCTCGGAAAGTAATCAAGATGGAGGCCGATCCGCTTGACGGCCATGCCAGAAACGTTTCAATACACATCCAATGAGTCCCCAAATTGTCAAACATTCCCTCAATTTTACCTGGATTCAGAAAGTGACAAGATCACAAATTTCCATCCCTTCTACTGGGTTGCATCCAAAGCAGATGAATGAACCCTATGAAGGCCTGGCAGCCATGGCAAACTATGTCCATTTCCAATGCCAAGACATCATTGCAATCGGTTGCAATTCTAAGCTGATCTTCGTGATGTTTCATCGGACATTTCCTCGGACATTTCTGCGTCTTGGTCGAGTGTTGTCGCTTGGAAGGTGAACTTCCTTGGTTGGATTTGCCACAAGAGTCTGCAGCTCAGAGCTGCATGTGTCGCGGTTTGATGATGTTTGATGATGTGACCGATGTGACCTGCGGCAGGGAATCGGTAAATGGAGAGTCCTTTGCAGAGTCACTGCTGCCTTGGCGCTCGCAGGCTGAATCTGAATCGTTGATCAGTGACAGAAACCATGCTTTAATAGGTCAATAGGTCGAAAAAAAGAAAAACGATCAAACACGGTTAAATCAAGAAATGATTGCCACATTCTCAGAGGAACCAGGATCACAAAAGTGGCAAGAAAATTATCTGAAACCGTGATTGATTTCTTTATCAGAGGTGTTTCC
>CAMXCT020000546.1:834368-861868 GCA_947184155.2 Cladocopium goreaui | reverse complement strand
TACCCTGAATTGTGCATGAATTTTCATGACTGGATCGTGATTTCACACCATGCTCAAATTTCTTAACCGTTTTCATTCCTGTCATGTTTTGACTCAGACAAAGCTGGATTCATCATTCCAGAGGTGTTCATTTTCCATTTTCCAGAGGTCTCTAGAATCCCAAAGATCCCAAAAGATCCCCAAATTCTCAATGGGTTATGCAATGCAGCCAGGAGCACATCCTGCAGGATGCTGAGGCCGGCCCAGGGGATGCCATGGGGCCATGCTGGAGATGATAGGAAATCGCTAAGAAAAATGATGAGTATCTACACTTAGAATAACTAAGAATAGATCAATATAGATCAATATAAATCGATATACATCAATATAGGTCAATATAGATCAATATAGGTCAATATAGATCAATATAAATCGATATACATCAATATAGGTCAATATAGATCAATATAGATCAATATAGATCAATATAGATCAATATAGATCAATATAAATCGATATACATCAATATAGGTCAATATAGATCAATATAGATCAATATAGGTCAATATAGATCAATATAGATCAATATAGATCAATATAGATCAATATAGATCAATATAAATCGATATACATCAATATAGGTCAATATAGATCAATATAGATCAATATAGGTCAATATAGATCAATATAGATCAATATAGATCAATATAGATCAATATAGATCAATATAAATCGATATACATCAATATAGGTCAATATAGATCAATATAGATCAATATAGATCAATATAGATCAATATAGATCAATATAAATCGATATACATCAATATAGGTCAATATAGATCAATATAGATCAATATAGATCAATATAGATCAATATAGATCAATATAAATCGATATACATCAATATAGGTCAATATAGATCAATATAGGTCAATATAGATCAATATAGATCAATATAGATCAATATAGATCAATATAGGTCAATATAGATCAATATAAATCGATATACATCAATATAGGTCAATATAGATCAATATAGATCAATATAGATCAATATAGATCAATATAGATCAATATAAATCGATATACAATATAGATCAATATAGGTCAATATAGATCAATATAAATCGATATACATCAATATAGGTCAATATAGATCAATATAGATCAATATAGATCAATATAGATCAATATAGATCAATATAAATCGATATACATCAATATAGGTCAATATAGATCAATATAGATCAATATAGGTCAATATAGATCAATATAGATCAATATAGATCAATATAGATCAATATAGATCAATATAAATCGATATAATCAATATAGGTCAATATAGATCAATATATCAATATAGGTCAATATAGATCAATATAGATCAATATAGATCAATATAGATCAATATAGATCAATATAAATCGATATACATCAATATAGGTCAATATAGATCAATATAGATCAATATAGATCAATATAGATCAATATAGATCAATATAAATCGATATACATCAATATAGGTCAATATAGATCAATATAGATCAATATAGATCAATATAGATCAATATAGATCAATATAAATCGATATACATCAATATAGATCAATATAGATCAATATAGGTCAATATAGATCAATATAGATCAATATAGATCAATATAGAGGTCAATATAGATCAATATAAATCGATATACATCAATATAGGTCAATATAGATCAATATAGATCAATATAGATCAATATAGATCAATATAGATCAATATAAATCGATATACATCAATATATCAATATAGATCAATATAGATCGATATACATCAATATAGGTCAATATAGATCAATATATCAATATAGATCAATATAGATCAATATAGTCAATATAGATCAATATAGATCAATATAGATCAATATAGATCAATATAGATCAATATAAATCGATATACATCAATATAGGTCAATATAGATCAATATAGATCAATATAGATCAATATAGATCAATATAGATCAATATAAATCGATATACATCAATATAGGTCAATATAGATCAATATAGATCAATATAGGTCAATATAGATCAATATAGATCAATATAGATCAATATAGATCAATATAGATCAATATAAATCGATATACATCAATATAGGTCAATATAGATCAATATAGATCAATATAGGTCAATATAGATCAATATAGATCAATATAAATCGATATACATCAATATAGGTCAATATAGATCGATATACATCAATATAGGTCAATATAGATCAATATAGATCAATATGCATCAATATATCTACAGTTCGTATTTTCCAAGGATAGTTAATTATAATCAATGTTAATCCAAATTTCTATGAATGAGTATGGTCTGGTGTAATCTGGTATACACAAAAATAATCATTCCATCCGATCTCACACAGGTGGCTGTTGCCATCACTGCGCGAAGCGCATGGGCAGAACCTTGGCCGTTTGCCTGTCACGTGGTCTACGTGGAAGACATCGGTGAGCAAAGTTGCGACGGAGGCCGAAAGAATGGACGTTGCAGTTGCAGCAGTTGCAGTTGAAAACTGATGGAAGATGTGGATTGATCAAAGGGTTATAAAACATGAATGCGGAGATGTTTTGACACTATGTTCTGATACATGTTTAAGTTGAGATATGTTGAATAATGTTGGATAGTTTCAACCTGCAGGTGTTGTCCGTAGCCAAGACGATCCTGCACCTGGGATTTGCAAGTGCCATTGGGACGACATTCTGAATGACTGGTGACTGCTGACTGCTTCACTGAAAAGATGAGGCCTACATTTTGTTCACAAGTGGCTCGACTGGTATTCCGAAGGCGCTTGAAACACTGTAAACACTTTATCAGTGTTTATTGAAACCTTGTGCATTGCGGGGTTTGTCCGTTTTTTCCATGTCTTTCCAATGTCCCCACTTGAGCTGCCTTCCCTTGTTGCTGGCACGCACTAGACTTTGGCTGACGAAATTCCATCGTCCGCCAGGGGGTTATCCTGACCCATGGGAATCTACTGGCATATGTCCGATGGCATGTGCAGTACTACCGCTTGAGCTCAGAGGACAGAAACTGCAGAAACTGCAGAAACTGCCTATCGATCAGTGTTCAATGTGGCTCCCACTGGTGATTCAGTGCAAGTTTGTTCCAATTATAGTTCCCCTCACAGTGGCTAGAAATCAATAGATATCAATAGAAATCATAATATGGAGTATGAAACTATATTATATATATATGAGAGCTCAGCCCGAGAGCTCATATGAAACTTTATATGAAACCATTGAATCTTGTTGGAATCCAACTTATCCAACATAGAAAATGGGGATCCATTCAGGATCGAGTTCCTCACATGGCCGGCCTGTCCTTCGATGCTTCAATGGCGGAGCCTTGACAGTGTGACAGTGAAGGTTTTCCCATGATGTCATCATGATGTCATTGGTTTACCGGTTGCTTTAGTAGTTCATGAAACAGAAAGATGTAATACTGATACTTATGTGTTTTTTTAATGGATTTCCTGTGAATTTGCAGAGGTAACCATCAGATTTCGAATTTCTTCCAACTTGCGCAGTGTTTTGCCCTTGATCGCAGCAGAGTTCCCCGAGACCTCTCAGCTGGAATCGCAGGAGATTTGGCCGACCCTGGCAGTTGGTGGATGTGTTTTGCCTGCCCCGGATGATAACATTCGACTGCTTCCAGAGGCTGGGTTTGACCATCTGCTGTGGTTGGGTTACCTTCCGGTAATTTAACAGTTTGCCATTGAAAATGACCATAGAAATAGTTGATTTTCCCATGAAAAATGGTGATTTTCCATAGTTATTTGTATGTTTACCAGAGGGTATGTTGAGTTGTGGTTCAATGGTGTTTCCACAGCAACTCAAGGCCCTGTGCAACTGGTATGCGGAGGCAGGGCTGGGGGTTTCAATGATTTTCAATGTGACCTGGTTCAATGTGGCTGTCAATTTTGCTTCCAGGAGGTTGGCATCTCAACACAAGGTATCCAGTAACTGTCCAGCAACTTTCCACAACTTATCCAGTAATATCCAGTAACTTTCAACACAACAGGGCACCAGGGTTTTGATGCCAGGTGGGTGCCACCGTGGCCTTTCTAACCACTCAGCTGGCAGAGGGAATTCTGGCGGAGCCACAGTTTCCAAGGATGAGGCCGCTGAGGGGAGTGTAACCGTTGGATGGTAATGTCGTAGCCATTCATAGCCAACAGAGGGGAATATGGGAAATGAATGTAAATGAATACAATGGGTATATTGGCTGTATCATATGTAATATATATATATATTTACCCATCAATTACGATGTTGTTATAGCCACTATACGGAATATGGCAAGATGGATGGTTTACCATGGATATACTGTTCCCAAGAGTCATATCAGCCATGGGTCAAGACATGGGTAAATTGGCCATATTGGGGAATGGTCATCAATCCATTCATAGGGATACCATTGTACCCGTTGTAAGGATTCCCATTGTGGATATTGTGGGATCGATTATCAGATATATTCAGATATAGCACGTTTTAACCACAGCACATATGTTTGCTAAGCAGTTGACGGTACGCATCAATTGATACTGAGTTACTGCTTTCCAAGTCTGTTCTCACCTTCGGACCTTCATTTTCTCATCTCTTTTTCCCACATAGGTGGACTCGCAATCAACACGCTTCACGATTTCATGATGATGTCAGAATCATGTCCATCATGAAGACGATGATTAACATTTCACGACCATTCACAACCATTAACTAAAGCATGAACATTAGTTATTGGTTGTTCCTGGTTCTTTCCTGACATCATCACACGGCCAGGTTGCGAGTTCTCTTCACCGGAGGTGATAAGTTACACCTGAGACCGCCAGAACATGCGCCCTTTCAGCTGGTGAATATCTATGGCAACCCGGCTGGAAAGTCGGCTGTGATGTGGATGGGAAAAGATGCTGTTTGTTGAGGTAGAAAGGTTGCTGGCCATTGCTGGCAAGATCCGTGAGATGAGAAATGATGAGAACTTTGCTGTAAAACGGCAGTGAACAGATATCAACATAGACAAAAGAAATGTGCAAAAGAAAGAAGGCAAAATCAAACCTATTCAATTGTATTTTCGTTGAATTTCTGAATATGAATGAAACATGGCATAGGCGATGCCTTCTTGATCCTTCTTGTTGGCATTTCATTGGCATTCAGGTCCAACAGAATGCACCGTGAATGTGACCATGCAGCAGCCTCAATGCAGAAACGCTGGTAGAACTGCAGTTTTTGATTTGTTTTTGATGCCCAGGTGCTTGGTAAAGCCTGGTGATGGAGTTCCTTTCATTGGAGAGCCGGTGGTGGGAATGCAGCTCTATGTTTTAGTTCCTCGCAACAAAGGGAACGCCGAGAAGTCACCAAGCATTTTGAAGATTGTTGGAAAGTGGAATGAGAAATGAATATTTTCATGATATGGAAAGATATGGAAAGAAACGGGAGAATTCGTTTGAGAAACCATTAAAAGCGCCTTGCTTTGACGAATTGACACGGCCGCCTTGGGGATCTGCATGGTTTTCTGCTAAGGATGCCCAGATGCAGCCACAGCCGTGCGGAATCACAGAGTTTTCAACGGATCCATCGTGTTTTGCTCAATGTTGTTGCGGATTGCTGAATATGCTGAGAGATGGACATGTTTTGGGCAAAGGTGTGGCATTTTTGGGGAGCTCTACATTGGAGGAGCCCAGGTGACTTGCCGGAACTTGGGCAAGGAATAGTCCATCGCAAATATTGCATTTTTGGATTAATATGTGGTTAATACCATGGTTAATATATGGTTTTCAAGTTGGAAAAACAACATTTGAACATTTTAAAATGTGCAATTACGACGAGCGAGTTGTTGTATTTCCTGGGAACAGCATTGAAACGATTCCATGAAAGTGACACAGCAGTGACAGGTTGGCGCTGGATATTTACAACGACCAGAACTGACAGCTGAACGTTTCGTGTGTGGCTCTCAGCTGATCTCAGCTGTAGCGTGCTGCTTTGCTGTGATATCTCTGAGGCCAAATCCTTTTGTGGATGCCAACCAGGACCCTGGAGTGGCAAATAGATCAAATAGTGGCAAAGAAATGTCACTGGCATCTCAAAATGATATCTTCTAAGTCCTCGTCTAATATATGAATTCACATGAATTCATATATCTGGCTGGTGGTTTCAAACATTTGTTGTTTCAACACTATTTGGGATGATCGTCAACATTGAGGCTTTTCAGCGGTGTCGGGGATGCAGATTTCCCACCAGGATGGTCCCGAGGGTCCCAGTCTATGGCCCAGTGGGCCTTACTGGACTGGCCGTGAGGGCCCAGAGGCTGGACATCTGGATGTGTTGGAAAAGATCTGACAGTAGTCAACCCATAGAACCCTCCGAAATGGTGGATTTTCATGGGGAAATACGGAAAATGATGATATTGATTGATGATGATCAATACTGGTGATCAATAGTGATCAACCATGACAATTTCGAGGAGCCCAAAGCCATGGATCCACGATTGACAGGATGGTCCGTCCTGGGCATCGCAGACGCTCGAGTCAACCACCGTGAAGCACAGTTTCTTGATCGAAATCGAATTGAATGGGCTGAATAGGAGAGATGCTTCATTCATAGAATTGGATGATGGGAAAATTTACAGGAAAGCCCTATATTTGATGGTAAAAACCATGGTTTCCTGTAAATTTTCCCTTAAACCAATCCAATGATTCATGTATGGACTGTTTACGTTTACCAGAACAGTGAGCCCCAAAAAATGACCCAAAGTTTGGTAAAAGATGATATACATTGATATACCACATTATAATACATTAGTAGGATGGTTAGTTGGATTATAATACGCTAACTGATTACCACAGATGGTTGGTATAGTTGGAATAGTTGGAGCATAGTATACCAATGTTTAATTATTTTCTTAGCCGAGCCCCACAGCATCGTTGCCTCGGGCCGTTGAACCCAGGTGCAGCTCCTCGTTTGTATCGCACCGGAGATCTGGTGCGATGGACTCCCAGTGGAGCCATCGATTTCTTGGGGCGCATTGACTCGCAGGCGACATGTGACATCGATGACTGGAGAATTTGATGCAGAACAGGATAGGTTTTTCATGGTTTTTCACGGTTGTTCATGGTTTTTCATGGTTTTCCTGAAAGTTGTTGCAGATCAGGTGTGAAAATATGTTTTTATATGTTTTTATGATGCTGAAACCAAGACAAAAGAACTTGAGAACATAGTTTGACAAGACTACGTGTGACCTTTGAGGATTTTTCAGAGCCAGATTCCCAAAAACCCAAAATGAAGTGAGACCACAGACCTGGGAAACAGACCTGGCATGTGAATTTTCCATGGGGTTTTCCATGGTTTTCCCAACACATTTCCACTTTGTTCCCATCTGCCATGGTTACCCGGTAGGTCAAGATCCGGGGTCAGCGTATCGAACTGGGCGAGATCGAAACGAAGCTCCTGAGCCACGAGGATGGGAAAGTTGTCGCGGGCTTCGCAGGTCTCAAGTTTCACCTGCGATCAAAGGAATCGAAAAATATCGAAAAGATGTCTCGATATATTCAGATTTCATAAAAGATCCAACTATGTTCTGAGATGTTCTGATGATTTTCTTCCAACAGAGATATCACTTTTTTTGGTTGAAATTTCCAAGTTCTGAGATGTTCTGAGTTTCTGGCATGTTACGACCAGGCCGTCCGGGAGTGCGTGGTCCAATGCCGTACTTTTTCGGGGAGCCACGACAAGTACCTGGCTGCCTACTGGACTCCCAGAAGTCCCGATGGAGGTCCGGCACCCAAAACATCCCTTCTTTGGGGAGATGACAAAATGGGATGATGATCATAGATCATCATAAATGATCCACATTCATAGAAAACAATGGGATGATCAATCATCATCTATTTCTTAATTTTTTTTTGTAGTATTTTATGATCCAAATCAGATCATCTATGATCAATTAATTGTAAATCAAGAATCATTTTTATGACATTTCAATGACGTTTCAATGATCATCATCCAACTTTTTCGGGGTATGGCCATGGATGGCCATGGATGAAGTCTGAGGCGATCTCTCGGAAAAGCTGTTGGAGTGGCTCCGATCGGAGTTGCCTCACTACATGGTGCCAGCGGTCAGGAAACCCAGGAAACCCAGAAATGGCGGTGACGGTTTTGCACAGGACCTGGTGTCTTCCAATGAAGCTGAGAAAACAAGACCTGTGATTAATGGTGAATCGGAACCAAATGATCCACACATGATCCACATATAATATGATCCATCAAATCCATATAATTATGATCCATATCCAGGATCCATTAAAATCCATATAACTGGATTAACTCATCGATTAGTTCATCAGTATCCAGTTATATGGAGTTAATCCAGTTATATGGATGATGAGTTAATCAAAAAATATATCAATTATATTCAGTTGATGGGATCCATAAGATCCATATATATGATCAAACATCAAATCAATCAATGGATTGGTTTAAGGGAAAATTTACTGGTTTAAGCCCCATATTTTATGGGAAAATCTATGGTTTCCTGTAGATTTTCCCTTAAACCAATCCATCAAATCAATGGATGGCCATTGATCATCATTGATCCCTGGATCCCAGGCCTTGCTGCGCTTGGCGGCGCTGCCGTTGAACGCCAACGGCAAGGTGGACCGGCGCCGCCTTCCGGAGCCCTTGGCCGCCTTGGCGGTGGAGGTGGAGGTGGGGATGAAAAATGGGGTGACACATGGGTGAAACCATAGGAAAACCATAGGAAAATGGTGGTTTAATGGGATTTAATGGGATTTAATGGGATATAACCTCTGGTAATTTAACATAGCTATGGAAAGATCCACCATTTTTCATGGGAAAATACACTATTTCGACTGGGCCATTTTCAATAGCAAACTGTATGTTTACCAGAGGGTAACTTGCTGGAAAATAGATGAAAAATATGGATGAACATTGGAAATGAATGGAAATCGACTGGTTAAATGTTCACCAACCATTGGATTTGTTTTATGGAAATGGATGATCATCCTAACTGCTCATGAAATTGATTGGTTAAATCATCCTGCGACAAACTGGATGATCAGATGCTGGAAGGTGGCAGAACCAGCGGATCCAGGATCAACTTTGGGACGCTTGGAGGCAGCAATTCGTTGTGGCTTTTCACTGTTTTCACAAATACACACGTGTCTAAACAGGGGCAACACTGAACATCCCCAAGTCAGTTTAATCATGTGTTATCTCTTGACTATTGTAACTATTGTAACTATTAGTAACTATTGAAACTGTCCAGCATGTTCACGAATTTCAAGGCACTAGAGTGAAATGACCAACTGGCGCAACTGGCACAGTTGAAATATGTCGCCAGAGTTCTCTGCTGGCAGGGCGAGTTGAGGGCTGCGTTCGCCGCTGTACTGAAGAGACCCGTTGCAGAGGTGCCTGGGTTTGCACTTGGCGGACCCCAACTTTGACAACTTCCAGAGAGCTATTGGGGTAGAATCAATGCA
This sequence comes from Cladocopium goreaui, assembly GCA_947184155.2. Taxonomy (NCBI): domain Eukaryota; class Dinophyceae; order Suessiales; family Symbiodiniaceae; genus Cladocopium; species Cladocopium goreaui. The sequence continues at coordinate 852,348 of CAMXCT020000546.1, read as the reverse complement.
AGGGTTGCAGTCCTAGTATCAAGAGAGAAGTGGATCGATCGATCAGCGGATATTTCTTGTTCATGCTGCTTCACACTTTCCTGGCACACATTGGCACACTGTTGCTGCACTGTTGGCATAGTCCCATAATCCTGACATATCTTGATCCTTTCTGATGAATTGTTTGATGAATCGATGAATCTCAGTCGTATTCAGTCGTTGAGGTTCCGATTGGTGTCTCCTTCTTCGCCCTGGGTGGTCATTCCTTGTCGGTGGGGCAATTGGTGAACCGAATTCGCCGGGAAGTGAAGATCCCACAGGCGTGCATCACAGACGTCTATGCCGCGGCAACTGTACAGCAGCTGGCGGCAAGACTGGCCGAGTATGAATCGAAGGATCCAAAGGATCCAAAGGATCCAAAAGATGAACTGATTGAGGAAGCTGATGGAAAGTTGGCATCTGAAGAATGTCAGTGCTATCCGGCAAGTTATCAGCAACTGTCACTGGAAAGGATGGCTTCACTCAGTGCCAAAGCATCTTCCGCTCTGAATTTGACCTTTTGTTGTCACGTGCGCGGTCCTTTGGATGTGGATTGCCTACAACAAGCCTTCACAGCCGTCCAGATGCGACATGATGCCCTTCGCACCACCTTGAAGGAAGGTCAATGTCATGTTTCTGATGATCCCTGCCTGGATTTCAGCACCACTCCACAGCCAGCGGAGTTAGCTGAGTGGCTTCTGCAGAAACAGTACGAAACCTTCGATTTGCAAAAGGGACCTTTGTGTCGTGTGCGGCTCATTGAGGAGTCCACCTCGGTAGCTGGGTCGCATGTCGCAGCGGGTGTGACGTTGCTATCCATCATGGTATCCATCAATGGTATCCATCAATGGTGTTTCATGACGTGTTCATATCCATTTCATATCCATTTACACGATGAGTGTGGAGAGTGGAGAGTATCAAAGAGAGTAACAATTGACTCGTCTTGGCCTACGTTGCGTTGCGTGTTTGATTTATGCCATTTCTGCATTGCTTGATGGGCTTGATGGGCTTGATGCATTGCTTTTTAGGGCCATTATAGTTGATTTTTATAGTTGATTTACCCATTCAAAATGGTGATTTTGGTGATTTCCCATAGGAAATCCATGATTTACCCATTCAAAATGGTGATTTTGGTGATTTTCCATAGGATTTACCCATTCAAAATGGTGATTTTCCAATATTTTATAGGAAAATCATGTGCCCTTTTTATGTGCTCCAGCCCTCCATCGCCCCAAACCCAGGCCTGGATTCTCCACTGGACCTTGCACCATGTCTCTGCAGATCTTTGGAGTGGCTTTGCTCATGGGATCATTTTACCATAGATTTTACCATTGATAAATTGTGATACTCATGTGATAATCATGTGATACTCATGTGATCATGTGCTACCAGCATTCTATCATCATGTGACATTTTAGATGATTTTACCATAGATTTTACCATTGAAATTACCATATTTTACCATTGAATCATGTGACATTTTAGATGATTTTACCATAGATTTTACCATTGAAATTACCATATTTTACCATTGAATCATGTGACATTTTAGATGATTTTACCATAGATTTTACCATTGAAATTACCATATTTTACCATTGAATCATGTGACATTTTAGATGATTTTACCATAGATTTTACCATTGAAATTACCATATTTTACCATTGAATCATGTGACATTTTAGATGATTTTACCATAGATTTTACCATTGAAATTACCATATTTTACCATTGAATCATGTGACATTTTAGATGATTTTACCATAGATTTTACCATTGAAATTACCATATTTTACCATTGAATCATGTGACATTTTAGATGATTTTACCATAGATTTTACCATTGAAATTACCATATTTTACCATTGAATCATGTGACATTTTAGATGATTTTACCATAGATTTTACCATTGAAATTACCATATTTTACCATTGAATCATGTGACATTTTAGATGATTTTACCATAGATTTTACCATTGAAATTACCATATTTTACCATTGAATCATGTGACATTTTAGATGATTTTACCATAGATTTTACCATTGAAATTACCATATTTTACCATTGAATCATGTGACATTTTAGATGATTTTACCATAGATTTTACCATTGAAATTACCATATTTTACCATTGAATCATGTGACATTTTAGATGATTTTACCATAGATTTTACCATTGAAATTACCATATTTTACCATTGAATCATGTGACATTTTAGATGATTTTACCATAGATTTTACCATTGAAATTACCATATTTTACCATTGAATCATGTGACATTTTAGATGATTTTACCATAGATTTTACCATTGAAATTACCATATTTTACCATTGAATCATGTGACATTTTAGATGATTTTACCATAGATTTTACCATTGAAATTACCATATTTTACCATTGAATCATGTGACATTTTAGATGATTTTACCATAGATTTTACCATTGAAATTACCATATTTTACCATGAATTTGTGACCATTTAGATGATTTTACCATAGATTTTACCATTGAAATTACCATATTTTACCATTGAATCGTGTGACATTTTAGATGATTTTACCATAGATTTTACCATTGAAATGACCATATTTACCATTGAGATCATGTGACATTTAGATGATTTTACCAAGATTTTACCATTGAATTACCATATTTTACCATTAAATCATGTGACAAGGTGATTTTACCATAGCTTTACCATTGAAATTACATATTTTACATTGAAATCGTGTGACATTTTAGATGATTTTACCATAGATTTTACCATTGAAATTACCATATTTTACCATTGAATCATGTGACATTTTAGATGATTTTACCATAGATTTTACCATTGAAATTACCATATTTTACCATTGAATCATGTGACATTTTAGATGATTTTACCATAGATTTTACCATTGAAATTACCATATTTTACCATTGAATCATGTGACATTTTAGATGATTTTACCATAGATTTTACCATTGAAATTACCATATTTTACCATTGAATCGTGTGACATTTTAGATGATTTTACCATAGATTTTACCATTGAAATTACCATATTTTACCATTGAATCATGTGACATTTTAGATGATTTTACCATAGATTTTACCATTGAAATTACCATATTTTACCATTGAATCATGTGACATTTTAGATGATTTTACCATAGATTTTACCATTGAAATTACCATATTTTACCATTGAATCATGTGACATTTTAGATGATTTTACCATAGATTTTACCATTGAAATTACCATATTTTACCATTGAATCATGTGACATTTTAGATGATTTTACCATAGATTTTACCATTGAAATTACCATATTTTACCATTGAATCATGTGACATTTTAGATGATTTTACCATAGATTTTACCATTGAATTTACCATATTTTACCATTGAATCATGTGACATTTTAGATGATTTTACCCATAGATTTTACCATTGATGAATACCATATTTTACCATTGAATATGTTGAGGCGGCAAGACATTTAGATGATTTTACCATAGATTTAACCATTGAAATACCATATGTTAACATTGAACATGGACATTTTAGAGGATTGTTTACCATAGATTTTACCATATTGAAATTACCATATTTACCATTGAATCATGTGACAGTTTAGATGATTTTTACCATAGATTTTGCCATGAACTTACAATATTTTACCATTGAATCATGTGGACATTTTAGATGATTTTACCATAGATTTTACCATTGAAATTACCATATTTTACCATTGAATCATGTGACATTTTAGATGATTTTACCATAGATTTTACCATTGAATTTACCATATTTTACCATTGAATCATGTGACATTTTAGATGATTTTACCATAGATTTTACCATTGAAATTACCATATTTTACCATTGAATCATGTGACATTTTAGATGATTTTACCATAGATTTTACCATTGAAATTACCATATTTTACCATTGAATCATGTGACATTTCAGATGATTTTACCATAGATTTTACCATTGAAATTACGATATTTTACCATTGAATCATGTGACATTTCAGATGATTTTACCATAGATTTTACCATTGAAATTACGATATTTTACCATTGAATCATGTGACATTTTAGATGATTTTACCATAGATTTTACCATTGAAATTACCATATTTTACCATTGAATCATGTGACATTTTAGATGATTTTACCATAGATTTTACCATTGAAATTACCATATTTTACCATTGAATCATGTGACATTTTAGATGATTTTACCATAGATTTTACCATTGAAATTACCATATTTTACCATTGAATCATGTGACATTTTAGATGATTTTACCATAGATTTTACCATTGAAATTACCATATTTTACCATTGAATGCATGTGACATTTTAGATGATTTTTACAAGATTTTTACCATTGAAATTACCAATGATTTTACCATTGAATCCTGACATTTAGATGATTTTACGCATTAGATTGTTACCATTGAAATTACATATGTTACCATTGAATTATGTGAATTTTAGATGAATTTTACCATAGATTTTACCATTGAAATTACCATATTTTACCATTGAATCATGTGACATTTTAGATGATTTTACCATAGATTTTACCATTGAAATTACCATAATTTACCATTGAATCATGTGACATTTTAGATGATTTTACCATAGATTTTACCATTGAAATTACCATATTTTACCATTGAATCATGTGACATTTTAGATGATTTTACCATAGATTTTACCATTGAAATTACCATATTAAAGGGCTCCGCCCCCTGCCGCCGACCCCTGGGCATATCTCCCATTGAGCAAAACAGCAGGGCCCTGAAGGACGGACCGAGCCTCCGGGCAACGGCGCCCACTGCCTAACGTTGCTTTCTGAACCTACAAGAAAACTAGCTCTCTTCCAGCCGTCAAGGCTCACAAACGGCGCCCTCGCCACAGCAAAACAGCAGGGCCCTGAAGGACGGACCGAGCTTCCGGGCAACGGCTCCCACTGCTTAACGTTACTAACGTTGCTTTCTGAAGCTACAAGAAAACTAGCTCTCTTCCAGCCGTCAAGGCTCACAAACGGCGCCCTCGCCACAGCAAAACAGCAGGGCCCTGAAGGACGGACCGAGCCTCCGGGCAACGGCTCCCAAACTAGCTCTCTTCCAGCCGTCAAGGCTCACAACCGGCGCCTCCGCCACGCCCAAACAGCAGGGCCCTGAAGGACGGACCGAGCCTCCGGGCAACGGCTCCCACTGCCTAACGTTGCTTTCTGAACCTACAAGAAAACTAGCTCTCTTCCAGCCGTCAAGGCTCACAAACGGCGCCTCCGCCACAGCAAAACAGCAGGGCCCTGAAGGACGGACCGAGCCTCCGGGCAACGGCTCCCACTGCCTAACGTTGCTTTCTGAACCTACACTTGCTGATGTTGTTCCAGGGCCCTGGGGCCCTGGGGCCCTTTTTGGTTGACAGTCAGTTGGCACAAGCGAAGATAAATCAGATCCTTTTAACTTCTGATAACATTGGTGGCAAGTGTCACCACTTCCGGATTAAATCCATTCTGATTTTATGTATTCTGACATTCAGTTCAATGATGAGGCATGCTGTTTCCTAGTGATCCATACTGATTATTATTATTATTATTACAGTAGGCCCCTAGCAGATAGAATTTTTTTCAGCGGATTTTGCATGACTAAAGTAGCGAAATTCTAACTGCTAGAAACGCAGGGACCATAGAATTGTTTACATTTTAAGACAGATAGAATTTTTTGACAGTTAGAATTGTTTTGATATACATATATATCAATATATATATATATATGTGTGTGTGTTGTATATGTTCATGTTGTATGTGTGTGTGTTGTATGTTTAGAGTGGATTTGGGCAGCTTTGTTTGAATTCACCGATTAAGATCTAGATTAAGACGATGAAAGACTTCACAATTGGCGGGAAAAACAGATGAGGAGCGAAGCACTGAGCCAGGGGGAATCCATCAAAATGGATGATTTTCAGTGGAAAATCCTTCAAAAATGGATGATTTGGGGCCACCAAAGGTTGATACAATTCTAAGTGCATGACTTGGGTATCACTGTGGGCAATTCTAAGTGCATGATTTAAGTATCACTAAGGCGCAATTCTAAGTGCTTGTCACCATGTTTTACGAATTCTAACTGCTAGGCGCCCACTATATTGTTATTATTATTATTAAATTATTATTATTATTAATTATTTCAACATGTATTCTGAGACTAACATTTTACATACAGTTTACTTGTTTACTATATGAGAACATTTTCAATAAATAATAATAATTTCAGTCATCTGTGCCGGGTCATCTGACTGGTGGTCGGCCCGACTGTGTCAACGGCGGGCTTGTGCCGGCCGACTGTCTTCACGTCTTCACGGCGGCCTCTTGCCGACTGTGTTCACGGCGGCCGCCGACTGTGTTCGCGGCGGCCTCTTGTGCCGACTGTGTTCACGGCGGCCTCTTGCCGACTGTGTTCACGGCGGCCGCCGACTGTGTTCGCGGCGGCCTCTTGTGCCGACTGTGTTCACGGCGGCCTCTGGCCGACCGTGTTCACGGCGGCAACCAGCCGACTGTGTTCGCGGCGGCCTCTTGTGCCGACTGTGTTCACGGCGGCGTCTGGCCGACTGTGTTCACGGCGGCAACCAGCCGACTGTGATCGCGGCGGCCTCTTGTGCCGACTGTGTTCACGGCGGCCTCTGGCCGACCGTGTTCACGGCGGCAACCAGCCGACTGTGTTCACGGCGGCTTCCATCCAACTGTGTGCGTTCACGGCGGATTCATGCCGACTGTGTTCACGGCGGCAGCCAGCCGACTGTGTTCGCGGCGGTCTCTTGTGCCGACTGTGTTCACGGCGGCCTCTTGCCGACTGTGTTCACGGCGGCAGGCCGCTCCATTGACACCGTCGTCGACAAGTTCCTCGCATTAATGCGGCGACTCTCTGCGTTGTGGTGCTTGTTGAAAAGAGACCGAGCGGTGCTGTTCCTGTGTAGGAGTTTGAATGTGTCAGTGTTCACTTTGGTGATGGAATGGTTTGTCTTCGTCGTCAAGGGCTCTAAGCAGTTTAAGGGTGTCTTTTTTCGAAGCCGCCACGGCGGCTTCGTGCCGTCCGTGGTCCACTGTGTTGGAAGCATCGGCGACTGGTCCCTGGTTGTCAACCTGTTTAAACGTTGAACAAGTTGTTCTAAGTTAGGTCCGGCCTTCCATTGCGACACTTCTGCAGGTTTGATGGCTCACAGGACTGAGGCAATGATGGTAAAAGGAGTGAGCATGCCTCCGCCTCGGATGGTAAGCAAAAGGCACAAGGTGCAGAAGAAGTCCACTACAGTTTCAAAACCTCATGAGACCGTGGTCTTGCATTGCCGTTCTGCAGGAGACTTTTGAATTTTTAAATGATAATTGTGCGGCTATTTTTTTTGCATTGCAGCATGCGTCCATCTCTTTTCGCAGGAGACCTTCGATTGCACCATTCGGCACTCTGACTCTCCAGTACAAAAAATCTTCAATTCGCAGCATTTCAGCCGATGGTTTGAAGACTATGTGCATCAAGAAGGAGACGGTCCAAGAGCAGCAAGCCTCTCCGCGGCGAAACATCGCTTTGCAAGCTTTGCGAAGCCAATGGGACGCATGCTGCGAAATGTGCACAGCTTCTTTCGAGTTCTACATAGAATTTCTTCGACCAGGGAGGATGCACACTGGGCACGGAAATGGTTGCGCGATATTTCGCCTCATCGTCTTTGCTCTTGGCCCTTGGGGCAGACGCAGCCGATTCGCTGCTGCAGCTTACACGCTTTCTAGACAATGAGTCGTGCGACCCTGCCCTTTTGAATCAAGAGATCGGCCATTTCTTGGATGAAATCCATGTACAATTCCTTCACGGCAAGGCCTGGGAGATCAGCGGGTATTCCAAACATATGGTGGAAGTTTTGGAGTCGGGAACATTATTTGCTTTGAGTGGGGGCCAAGGACGCCAACTACGAGTCAGTGCGGCGGTGAAAGACAAAGCGCTGCAAGACTTTCAGCCTTGGGTCCGCCTTTGCGAAGCCACGGTGCGAGCTGAATTTCCTCACTTTGAAGTCCTCAATGCGATGCTTGTCTTCAACTTGAGCGACAGACCTACGACGAAACCGGCACCAAAAGAGACCTCTGCTTGCTTGCGACGAATCGCGCTTGCTTTGGATGTTGATCCAGCTGGTCTTCGTTATGAATGGGAATCTCTGCGGCCCATAGCAGAAGCTCAAAAAAGACTTTCTCAGCTAGACAACAGAGAGGCTTGGAAAGCTGCCTATGACCACACGCAGAAGAATGCGCATGCACGAAAGAAGTATGCCTTGAAGCATCTTCCAAAGACTTTGCGAGCTTATGCTTGTTGGACTCCTTCTTCGTCCCTTGGCAGCACTCATAAAATTATGGCATTCTTTAATTTCATTTTGGTGGGTATTGCCGTCAAGGTCTGGAGTGGAGCAGAGCTTTTCCAAAGCTGACCGTTGCTATCACACAGGTCGCTTCGGTCCCAAAGCCGCCGACACTGAACGTCGGAGCATCAGCGTGCTGACAATGAGTGGGAAGGAAAGTCAGAAAGACATCATCGAAGGAGCTCGCCAACTCTATGCAGCAGCAGTGAAGAGGCACAAAGGACGACAAGCAAAGCCCCGGTTTGACAAAGGCACCAAAAAGAAAAAGAATCCGAAGTCCGAACATACTTTTTTGGAAAAAAAGAAAGCTTCTGTACAGAAGGCCATTCAGAAATCTGTGACATCCTCGTCATCTTCCAGACCTCCCTCCGCTGAAGATTTGCAACTGTCTGCCAAAGGAATGAAAGAGCTCAAGCTGCAGAATAAACGTCGTTTGGACAGAGCAGTGGAAGCTGCCGAGAACGGCTACTTACTGACGAGCGATGCCGGTCAGCACCCTTTTTCCGAGGTCTTGAAGAAAAAGGCCACATGTGATGCCAAGGACAACAAGCGCATTCAAATGATGGCGAAGCACAAAGTAGAATTGCAAAACAAATGCTTCGCACAGCAATGGAATTTCAAATCCTTGGGTGCCAGAAAGACTTACTGCGAGGAAGCCGGACTTCGACCCTTGCTGCTTCCTTTGGTATATGTCTCAGATGCTCGGCTTAGATTATTTGTTTAAGCACATCTTTGCTTCTTTTCATCGTCGTATTTAATCTTAGACTTGCAGGATCCACGCTTGGCTGATGTTTTCATTGCTTCTTCCGAAGTCGTTTCAGAGAAGATCTACTTGCTTGCCGTTGCTTGTGGTGGCTGTGTGCTATCGAAAGCAGTGCTGGAAGGGAGACAAGGCTTCAAACTGCAGTACCAGAAGGCTGCTTTCAACCGACTTCGAGAATTTCACGTTGGTATTCATTGCTCCGCTGCATTTCAAGCGAAGCATACGGCTTTCATGAAGGTCCTGTCTTGGGTTGTGCAGACCACTGGCTGGCGTAGACTCAAAGTGGAGAGGCTGGACAAGAACAGGTCCATATCGTTGGTTGCCGAGGATGATCCGGAAGCTAAAAGCCTACAAAAGAAGTCTTTCCTGACTCTGCAGAAATCGGGGTTTGTGAAGCACTTGACAGACAAGTGTGAAGCCAAAGACAAAAGTTTTTTGGTTGCTGTCCTTTGAATCAGGGGTTGTTCTGAGAAGGTAGCAAAGCTACTTGAAACATTTGGAGAAAGGAAGCATCAGATCAAAAAAAAGAGACTGAACAGATTCTGGGAAAACGATGCTGTCTCTCGCGGACCCGGGCCGGTCTGGACTGTCGAGAGGGGGCTAGCAATTTGCTAGCCCCCTCTCACGGCTCCGGGCCGGTCTGGGTGTGTGAGAGGGGGCTAGCGTTTTGCGAGAGGAGCAGGGAAATTGCTTTTGCTAGCTGGTTCTCAACGAAATGCTAGCCCTCTCTCACGGCTCCGGGCCGGTCTGGGTGTGTGAGAGGGGACTAGCAATTTGCTAGCCCCCTCTCGGCGAAATTTCGGGGATCCCAACTCCGAAAAAATCAATCGGCCAAAGCCTCTTTCGGCCCACCTTCAGCATTGTAAATGATAAAGTCGCTTTAAGCATTTGCTGCTTTCACATTTATTTCAGCCTCATTACTTTCATGTTCAAGAAATTCACTCAAATATGATAATTATATTATTATATGTGTGAACAAACAGATCAACATCGTTTTTGTGTTGACATATGATAAATTATATTAATGTGTGAACAAACAGATCAACATCGTTTTGTGTTGACATATGATCCATTTTAACTAGAACAAACAGATCAACATCGTTTTGTGTTCGTGGCCATGTCCTCCGCGGCTGCCAAAAGCCAAAGACAACAGCTGAGAATGAAAGCGACAAAGCGGAAGACGCCTGAACTTCCAAGTTATGTCGTCGAGGAGCATATAGACAATCTACGAGCCTTCGTGAAGCTGCACAAATCCAAGCGTGGCTCTCCAAAGATGCCAGCTGGAAAAATTCGTATCTTTGCCGACTGTGCAGGACTTTCTTCGGAGACGATTGCTTTGTCTCTGCTTGGTTTGACATCCGAGCACATGGAATTCGTTGGTGGAAGCGAAAACGATTCTGCGAAGCGTAGCATGATGCAAGCTGTGCATAAAGCTTTTGACTTGAAGACTGAGAAGAAGTTGGTGGAGCAGGACATTTTTGACAGATCTTTGACTGAAACCAAATCCAGCGATGTGTACATCGCAGGTTTTCCTTGCCCTGCCTACAGCAGCTGTGGTCGGAAGCTTGGAGCAAAGGATGGGCAGAAGCGAGGGTTGCTTATCTTTGAAGGCTTGAAGTACATAGTCTATCGGAAACCTGCACTGGTCATCTTAGAAAATGTCTCTGCCTTTTTGAACAAGCGCCATGCCCGGACACACAAAGTGATGAAGAAGTGCTTTGCAGCGCTTGGGTACAAGGTCTACGTCAAGAAGCTTTCTACCAAAGAGCATGGAATTCCTCAAAGTCGAAGCCGCTGTTATTTGGTTGCCTTTCGTTGCGACCAAAGGCAGAAAGTGTCCTTCAAGTTTCCGAAGCCTCTGAAATGCCCTCGCCTCGTGTCATTTTTGGACAGTGAAGTCAAAGGAAATGAGAAGCTGCCTTTGCCTACATACGAATCAAAGTATGGAAGCAAAATTTGGCAGGAAAATTTAGTCTTAGACGTTGGTGCCAGTGCAGGTTGGCAAAGCAAACACTCTGAGCACTGTCCGTGCTTGATTCGCACACGTTGTCTTTCCAAAGGCTACTACTTGCCAAAGCAGTTGCGACGCTTGAGCAGCATCGAGTGTGGACGCCTTCAAGGAGTACCTGGACGCTTAGTGGAAGACCTTCAGGGCTTTCTCGTGAAGAAAGGAAAAAGTGCAGATGCACAGGCTGCTGAAAAACAAGTCATGGGCGCCTTAGGCGACAGTATGAGCGTCAATGTGCTCATGCGCATCCTGCTACGTGCCCTTCCTGCTGCTGGATTGTGGCCATCATCGTTGAAGCGCTCAGACCCTTGGTCCTCCACATCAACAGATGAGCTTGGGCTCTTGGCAAACAAACTTTACCACAATCGTCGCTAACAAAGCCGGCTGGAAAACCAACGGGCTCGTGCGTGCTGTTGTTCTTGAAACCTGTTCAACCACAGTTGAAAATTACTTTTTGTCAGAAACAATGTTTGCAATCTCTTGCGCCCCTGCTGTTCCACTTTTAGCCTCAAAAGGATTTGTGTGCTGTCCACGGTTTGCACGGAAGCAATGGCGCCCACGAAGCACCCTTCCGCGTGGAAATTGAACAAGGCTGAGCAAAACAGCGTGGAACAAGACCTCGCCACTTGGGAGGCAAACTTGGCCACAGATATTAGCGATGAAGAAAAAATTAGGCTGAAGGATGATGAACGCAAAAGGTTGGTTCGCTTGGTGCAGCAGTCCAAACACGATGCCAGTTTACAAAAGCAAAGCGCAGCTGGTGCCAAGAACAAAGCCAAAGCAGCCAAAGCGAATGCCAAAGACGCTGCCAAACCAGGCGCTGGAAGCGGAGCTAGGTCGTCAGGTGCTGCATTTCCTGCTCCTGCGGACACGTCTGCTTGCAATGGTGACTACTATGAGCAAGTCAAGCAGGACTTAGCTGTGATTTCGAAGATTCTCGGCAACGACCTGAAGGAAATCTTGCCAACGCCCATTGCTGCGACTGTGCATGACAAGACTGGAATCCAGGACCTGAGTTTCAATAAAATGATTAAACTATTCGTGTTCTGGAGACCAATGACTGCAGGACAGCTTCGACTTGCAGAAGGCGAAGGTTGCATTGGAGGCACATGGAACTTACATTTCCAGTTGCAACCTTTACTGGCTGGACATGTGGAAAAATCCGGCTCCTGGCGTCCCTTTGTCGCGTGACCGCATTGCAGGCCTTGCAAAGTTCTACTTCCCGGATGACCGCAACAACAACTTTCAAAAGCTGCTGGAAGTTCAGGTGGACGTCGGGGCCCTCACGGAAAAACCAAGCGGCTTGGTGGTCATTTCTCCTTTGGAGATCATCCACGCCATTGTGCTGAAGGCTGCAGAGGAACTGGGTCGCGATAGCGTCACTGCTGCTTGCAGAGAAGCGTGGAAACAAGCTTTGCTTCTCGTCGCACTATTGCATAATTACTTTATACTTTTGTTCCTGATCCTTTTTCGGCTTATAATTTTATTTGTCCCCCTGCCCTGCTATAGCTTCTAAAAAAACATCGGAGACGAGGACTGCAGTGCCAGTGACGATGACGGCTTGCAGTGAAGCAGATGTGTGGGTGCATGCTTTGAACAAGCGTCAAATGGTGGCGCAGGAGCATGAGTCCTTGACGCGCACCGCCTGGCAAAATGCTGCTGAGCTCTACCATTTGCAGGCTACCTTTCCCTTGCAATTTTTGATTTTTTCCTTTTTGAGCCAAAGTTGGCCTCATTGACAAAAAAAAATTAAAACATATGGCGGGAGGCTCTCTTGGAGAAGTTGGAGAACCGCAAGCTTTCAGAAGCTGAAGTGGTTCAAGGCTTGAAAGCAAAGCATTTGATGACTGCGCAGAAAGGCGCAGGGCAGTCAGCCACGGATGTCTCCAACTACGTCGAATGGAATTTTGTGGCTGCCAAGACCATTTATACAAAGCTCCATTCTGACAAGATCATTGCCGATATTGTGACCAAGTTTGAAGTTCTCAAAGGTTCCGACAGCCCTTTCAACAGCCTGGTGAAGCTGGAAAAGTTAGCCCAAAGACCGAGCTGCATCGCAGCCCGCCGCTTCATTTTTCAGTTGATGGACGACCTGCTGTGCCACGGGGTGATCCAAGACGACGACCTGGGCAAGAAACAAATGATTGGCTCCTCTAACAATGTGGGTGTCATTCACTTGTTCGAGTTCAAATGGCGCTGCCTCAGGTACATCCTCGACATCATGTTTGTCCAGGGCAAGCTGAAGGATTCTGACCGGATGCTGCTCAAAGAACGGCTGTGTGACCCTCCTACAGCCCGAAGAAACACAGTTGAAAACTTGAGCTGGCAATCGGCTTTGGCAAAGTCATCCTTGGAAGCCTTGGAGTTTGTCCATGACGTGGTGTACCTGAAGCAGTTTGACAACGTCATCCGCCAAGCCATGAAGCCCAACTCGCACCCGGAAATCCTGCAAGAAAGCGAGCATATCCAGGAAGCTTGGAAGCGAGTCACCAACGCACGAGAGAACGAATTGGCAGAAGAGAAGGTCCAGCTGCAGAAAGAAAGCAAAAGCGAAGAGGAAGAAGATGGCCCCGACACTGGCAGCCATGACAACTTGCTCCAGCTTGCTCGGAAGACCCCCAACACCTTGCCACAAGGCTCACCCCAGTACTGGCGAGCCATTGCCAACCAAACAGTCCGAATGTATTGCAGTTTCCTCACGGAGGGCAGCACTCCAGCAGGCGTTGTTTCCAGCATTGAGCAACTCAACCTGCCGAGTGGCGAAGTTGGAAAGTCTGCCATCCTGGTGCACATGGATACAAGCTTGCTGGGTGAAACCACTGGCCCCTCTTGCCAAGAAGGTTTGAGAAAGAATTGGCGACCGGACGAGGCCTTACTCCAAAAGCTGCTTGGCTCTGCTTTGACTGCCCTAGGAGCCCAACAAGACAAGAACGGCAAGGGCACCACACCTGGCGAAGGAGTACTGGCTGCTGTCATCGATCCTCTGAATGTGGTGCCTAAGGGATTCCTGAAAGACAGCACTGCGCAGACTGTCTGGTTGTGCTTCAACGAGGACTCTGGTTTTAGCTTGGCTTGCATGTCATGATGTTCAATTAATTCCTTGTGTTCTCGTCATCATTTTTTCACGATTCCCTGTGTCATGAAGGAAAGCATTCGTGGCAGAAAGAAGAGAGTGAGGGGTCACTCCTACACACAGAGGTTGGAACTGACCCTCTACTCCGACAAAGGCCTGGGAGTAATTCTTCCTGAGAAGCCTCGCCAGATTTACAGTGGAACTTCGTCTGGAGACATCATTGGCTTCGTGACTGCCATGCCCATCAGCCAGATGTGGAAGATGAGCAGGATTGATTATGTGTGTTAACTTGTTCAGTTTACCACTTCTTTGCAGTTTAGCGATTGCATTCATGAATTAAACATAAAAAACAAATCAACAAGCGTAACCCATGGCAGGAAAGAGAAAGTGGAGATCCTCGGTCAGAAGCGCACCATTCTTTTGACCCAAGACCAAGGTGGGAATCAGGATCCGTCGGCAGAAGAAAGTGTCTTCAGTTCTTGCGTTTGCCCTACTGAGCTCTACCAGGAAATGCTGCACAGCTACTGTGCGACTTGCGTGCTAGATGTTTCTCCGGGCCAAGGTGAATTTCTCAAAGCCTCCTTAGCTTCGCGAACCAAAGCCATCGCAATTTGCGGCACGGAGGTTCATGGATCCCGCCTGGAGTTGCTTCTGACGGAGTACATCCTTAGTGAGCTCTCTCGTGAAGGCAGCACCTTTTATCGACCTGAATCCGTGGCCAAGGATGAAGACGAGACAAAGAAGGAGAACAAGATCGACGAAGCAGGGTCCAAAAAGAGGACCAAGAACGCGGCAAAGCCAAACCCTGTGGAGAAGAAGCGTCGCAAGAACGAGGAGAACCTCGAGGAGACCAAGGACGAGGAGACCGAAGTCAAAAAGACGACCAACAAGAAGGCCAAGAAGAACAAGCAGGAAGATGAGCAACAGGACGGAGAGGACAGCGACGAGAAATCCTCCGAGTGCTGGTGAGTCAAGGCCGCTCTGTGTCGAGCCAATGGCCCCATGAGCACTGAGCTGATCAGCTTTGGGTCGCATGAGGGAGTCGACCCATTTTGGGCTGACAAGCCAAAGTGCTCCCTTTTGACATTAGACTCTTAGATTTCTGCTTGCTTGAAAGCGGTACCTGGGCAGTGTGAGCCATTGACGCAGCGATATGTCTGTGTGAAAAGTTTTGGCAAATATAGTCTGAGGTTCCCTTGAATCCCATGCGTGAACATGTCAGAAGTCGACTTGTTGCTGTGTTTTTGAGTTTTGGCCCAAACCTAACTTTATGCCAACCCTCCGCTTTGCTCACTGCCCATGGCTGAGAAAACAGCAGAAGCTGAGGTGCAACCAGCCGCAGCAGCGATGGAACCCATGGCAAAAGTCAAGCTCTACGGAGAACTTGCTGAGATTGGTGCATTGGCGCTCCAACTCGTTTGCATTGCCGATGACTTGGATGACAAGTTTGACTCAGACCCTGGGCAGCTGGAGAAGATGAGCGTGAGCCGCGAAGACGTGGGCAGGACAATGCGATTCCTTCGTAAATTGTCTGACAAAGCTCGTGCAGCTCAATCTCAGGTGCAAGAAGAGTTGGTTGGAATGGTGGGCCCTGATGCTGCTACGACTGACACTCAGCCTGAACCCACTGCTGCTGCTGAGCCTGTGGCGGCCGCTGCCACTGAGCAATGAGTGCGTATCAGTAGCTGCCCCTAGAAACTTGGCTAAGGAATAGCCAGCCAACACGACGAGCTTGGTGGAAAAAAATCGCTTGTTAGAGTTCTTTCAGCCGATTGGTATGGCTCATGTGACTGACCCAAGCCATTAGTGAAAAAGTCTTGGTCGGGATCATTTGGCCCAGGGCATTCGCACCGCTCGAGTCAACACGGCGGCTTCGAGCCGACTGTCATGAGCGTCGGCTTTGTGCCGACTGCCACGGCGGCTTTGTGCCGACTGCCACGGCGGCCCTGAGCCGACTGGAGCGAAAAATATCTGAAAATATTAAATATTAACAATGCTAGCGTTAAGTCGTATCAGCTCATAAAAGTCGTATCGGGAGGCCGTGTGCCTGGAAAAAGTTCAATTTTGGTGATTTCATGGTTATGGGGCCGTGTGGCTGGAAAAGTTCAATTTTTGTGTTAAATTACGTTGATCTTTAAAACTCTGTATATTTGATCATTCTTTCAAGGGGGCAAACACTGGTTGCTGCTTGCCTGCTGCCTGCTTGCTGCTTGCTTGCTGCTTGCCTGCTGCTTGCTTGCTGCTTGCCTGCTGCTTGCTGCTACTTGCTGCTGCTTGCTGCTGCTGCTTGCTGCTGCTTACCTGCTGCTTGCTTGCTGCTTGCTGCTCCTTGCTGCTTGCTTGCTGCTTGCTGCTCCTTGCTGCCTACTTGCTGCTTGCTTGCTGCCTGCCTGCCTGCTTGCTTGCCTGCCTGCCTGCGTGCTTGCTTGCTTGCTTGCTTGCTTGCTTGCTGTCTCCTTGTTTGGCGCTGGCGGGAGGTACGGGCGAGAGACACCAGCGGAGAGAGGGACTCTGGCTGGTTGGAATGAAACATTGCGGTCGCATAGCGCGGTTGTTTTAATTGCTGCGCTCACCATCTGCACCATCTCGCAAGACGGTGCAGATGGCAAGCTAAGACGGCGCAAGACTGCGCAAGACGGAACAGACGCAACAGACGGCGCAGACGGAGCACCGACAAAACCTGCCACGCTTTCCGCCCGCAATGGAATGATTTATTCCAACTCGTAATCGCTGGGTGTCGGATGGGACAACCAACTTCTTGAGAGCTGTCCACGACATTGATGCACATCGCGCCAACCATTAAAATTTAATAATAATTGGTTAAGGAAAACAAGGGGCCCCCATATCCTTATATCATCCTAGATCATAGCCCTGCCAATAGGATTTGCTACAGCTAACCCATTTGCATTGCAAGAAATCTGAGGCTGTACCAATAGGGGTCTGATCGACGCAGGACATCAATTATTTAATATATTCAAATCCAATAATAGGATCTGCTGCTCGAGTCAACACGGCGGCTTCGAGCCGAGTGTCATGAGCGGCGGCTTTGTGCCGACTGCCACGGCGGCCCTGAGCCGACTGGAGTGAAAAATATAATGATCTATTGAAAGTTACCTAGAAAAAATATTACTTAAAATGCAGAAATAAATAATAATAAAATAATAATTAATAATATAATCATTAAAATGATAAAGATAAAAATAAATAATAATAATAATCATCATCATCATATATAATAATAATACTGTACTTCTTTTATATTAAATAAATGTCAGTCTCAGAATACATGTGGAAACAACGTCAGAATCAGTATGGATCACTAGGAAACAGCATGCCTCATCATTGAACTGAATGTCAGAATATCAGAATGGATTTAATCCGGAAGTGCTGACACTTGCCACCAATGTTATCAGAAGTTAAAAGGATCTGATTTATCTTCGCTTGTGCCAACTGACTCTCAACCAAAAAGGGCCCCAGGGCCCTGGAACAACATCAGCAAGTACAAGAAAACTAGCTCTCTTCCAGCCGTCAAGGCTCACAAACGGCGCCCTCGCCACAGCAAAACAGCAGGGCCCTGAAGGACGGACCGAGCCTCCGGGCAACGGCTCCCAAACTAGCTCTCTTCCAGCCGTCAAGGCTCACAAACGGCGCCTCCGCCACAGCAAAACAGCAGGGCCCGGAAGGACGGACCGAGCCTCCGGGCAACG
>CAMXCT020000546.1:799562-834268 GCA_947184155.2 Cladocopium goreaui | reverse complement strand
GACCGAGCCTCCGGGCAACGGCTCCCAAACTAGCTCTCTTCCAGCCGTCAAGGCTCACAACCGGCGCCTCCGCCACGCCCAAACAGCAGGGCCCTGAAGGACGGACCGAGCCTCCGGGCAACGGCTCCCACTGCCTAACGTTGCTTTCTGAACCTACAAGAAAACTAGCTCTCTTCCAGCCGTCAAGGCTCACAAACGGCGCCCTCGCCACAGCAAAACAGCAGGCCCCTGAAGGACGGACCGAGCCTCCGGGCAACGGCTCCCAAACTAGCTCTCTTCCAGCCGTCAAGGCTCACAAACGGCGCCTCCGCCACAGCAAAACAGCAGGGCCCTGAAGGACTGACCGAGCCTCCGGGCAACGGCTCCCAGTGCCTAACGTTGCTTTCTGAACCTACAAGAAAACTAGCTCTCTTCCAGCCGTCAAGGCTCACAAACGGCGCCCTCGCCACAGCAAAACAGCAGCGCCCTGAAGGACGGACCGAGCCTCCGGGCAACGGCTCCAAAACTAGCTCTCTTCCAGCCGTCAAGGCTCACAAACGGCGCCTCCGCCACAGCAAAACAGCAGGGCCCTGAAGGACGGACCGAGCCTCCGGGCAACGGCTCCCACTGCCTAACGTTGCTTTCTCAACCTACAAGAAAACTAGCTCTCTGAGCTGTCTTCCAGCCGCCTGCCTAACGTTGCTTTCTGAATCGACAAGAAAACTAGCTCTCTGACCTGTCTTCCAGCCGCTTGTTTCTTCCTGGCTTCTTGTTTCTTGCTTCTCTGACCTGTCTTCCAGCCGCCTGCCTAACGTTGCTTTCTGAATCGACAAGAAAACTAGCTCTCTGACCTGTCTTCCAGCCGCTTGTTGCTTCCTGGCTTCTTGTTTCTTGCTTCCCTGACCTGTCTTCCAGCCGCTTGTTGCTTC
This sequence comes from Cladocopium goreaui, assembly GCA_947184155.2. NCBI lineage: Eukaryota > Dinophyceae > Suessiales > Symbiodiniaceae > Cladocopium > Cladocopium goreaui. The sequence goes on along the minus strand of CAMXCT020000546.1, from coordinate 833,360 downwards.
CTGGCTTGTTGTTTCTTGCTTCTCTGACCTGTCTTCCAGCCGCTTGTTGCTTCCTGGCTTCTTGTTTCTTGCTTCTTGCCGCTTGTTGCCTGTAATTGCTTCTTGCTTCTTGCTTCTTCTTTCTTGTTTTCTTCCTTCTTGCCCTTGCTGTTTGTAATGACTTCTCTGACCTGTCTTCCAGCCGCTTGTTGCTTCCTGGCTTCTTGTTTCTTGCTTCTTGCCGCTTGTTGCCTGTAATTGTTTCTTGCTTCTTGCTTCTTCTTTCATGTTTTCTTGCTTCTTGCCCTTGCTGCTTGTAATGACTTCTTGGCCCTTGCTGCTGGTAATTCCTCCTCTGACGCGCTCCCCCTGCTGTCGGCAGGGGTCGGCGGATTTTACCATTGAATCATGTGACATTTTAGATGATTTTACCATAGATTTTACCATTGAAATTACCATATTTTACCATTGAATCATGTGACATTTTGGATGATTTTACCATAGATTTTACCATTGAAATTACCATATTTTACCATTGAATCATGTGACATTTTAGATGATTTTACCATAGATTTTACCATTGAAATTACCATATTTTACCATTGAATCATGTGACATTTTAGATGATTTTACCATAGATTTTACCATTGAAATTACCATATTTTACCATTGAATCATGTGACATTTTAGATGATTTTACCATAGATTTTACCATTGAAATTACCATATTTTACCATTGAATCATGTGACATTTTAGATGATTTTACCATAGATTTTACCATTGAAATTACCATATTTTACCATTGAATCATGTGACATTTCAGATGATTTTACCATAGATTTTACCATTGAAATTACGATATTTTACCATTGAATCATGTGACATTTCAGATGATTTTACCATAGATTTTACCATTGAAATTACGATATTTTACCATTGAATCATGTGACATTTTAGATGATTTTACCATAGATTTTACCATTGAAATTACCATATTTTACCATTGAATCATGTGACATTTTAGATGATTTTACCATAGATTTTACCATTGATAAATTGTGATAATCATGTGATAATCATGTGATACTCACGTGATCATGTGCTACCAGCATTCTACGAGCATTCTACGTTGTTTTTTTTGCGCCCAGGTTACACGGTTCTTCTCCGTGATCTTGGACTGGCCTATGACCAGCTCCGAAGCGGCGCCCCCAGCGTTGCTTCCTCCGTGGACTGGCCATCGGAAGCCCCGCAGTATCGCGACTACGCGCGGCAGGAGAGAACGACCCATCGAAGGTCCAGGGACTGGAAAAATGCCATGGATTTCTGGCGGCAAAAGTTACAACCACCCCCACCAGCATTGACATTACCTGGAGCACAGCGAGAATTGAGAAATGAAGTCTCCAGCGATTTGAATTTCACAGGGAGTAAAGTGGATTTTGAACTCAGCCGGGATCTTTCGGAGAGACTCTGTGCCTTGAGTTCGAGATTTGGTGCGTCCATTCATGCAACACTGCTGGCAGCATGGATGGTGTTGCTATCCCGTTATGCGGAAGAAGATGCTGAAGACGTTTGTGTTGGCACACCCTTCGCATGTCGAACAACAGCTGAGTCCGAAGAAATGGTGGGTTACTTTGTAACACCTTTGTGCATCCGGGCTCACGTGTCCGGTAGCTTTGATGCATTGCTTCAACAGGTCTATGGTGAAGTCCAAAATGCCTTACGCTTTCAACGCGTGCCCTTGAACGAAGTTTGTGAGGAACTGAATTTGGAGCAGAGGCACATCTTGCAAGCCATGTTCGTTTTCCAGACATGTCCTGAATTGGGACAGGAGTTGCCATCATTTCTGATGGGTCATGAAGGTTCCGAGTTGCCTTTGGGATCCGAACTTCAACTCGAATCCATGGCTATTGGCCAACAACATGCTCAATTTGACCTGGCCTTGATGATGGCATTCTCACCTTCTCAGCAACTCATTGGCAACTTTCAGTACAGCTTTGCATCATATTCTCGGGAGACGGTCTTGAGACTCCAGTCCCAATACCAACGTCTTCTGGAGAAAATTGTCTCTGACCCAGAGCAGAATGTGACCCAGATCCCCTTCATCGATGTCAAGGACTTGCAGCTTACACGAGCCATCAGCCCGTGGCAGGACTGGGAATCCAAGCTGATCAGAAAATCATGAGTTTTTTATGGATCAATACCTATAAACATAGCATTTTGGATGGGGAATGAACATCCATTTTAACCCAGCTATTTTGATGTGAACAGAAGGGGTACTATTGGTTTTGACACACTGCCAGTTTTTTTTTGGATAATGTTGGATATTTAGTGATATGCGTTTAAGCATTCTAAGCCTTGACTTATGGCAACTGATGCAACTGCATCCTTTCGAGAGGGGTATCCCTTTTCGTGTGTCCTTTCAGGCAGATCCAAGACTAGGGAGTAGACTAATTATATGATATTTGGAATATTAATTACATATCCAAGCCATATCAAATATAATATTAGTAGGACATGATATAGACATGATATATACTATATCAATCTATATCACACTATGTATTTGGAATGATTTGGAATGTGAAATCGTCAGGACTCCACAGATGGTTTTCAAAACTGCATCTCTATATATCTCTATCCTAAATCATCATAATATATTACTGATACTAATTATTAAATAATTATTATATATTATTAATAATAATTATGGCATGCTTTTTGACCATTTTTTTGTGTTGGCTTGAATCGCGGATTCAGGAGGAACACGGCAAGCATTTGCCTTCCGTCTCCCTAGCCGAATTGGTGCTGCAACGGGCCGCAGCCAATCCCAGTGCCTTTGCCGTGATTGGCCCCGAAGGCGTCTGTACCTATGGCGAAATCCTGCGCCGCGCTGAGCTCTTTGCAGCCTATCTCTGTGACGTTCAACCCACGGCCTCCAGAACATCGTCTCAATCAATGCTACCGCTGGATTTGGAGAATCCACTCTTAGAAGAGTCCATTTTGGAAAATCACTGGAACGAAGAAAATCAGTTCATTGGATTGATGGTTGCTCCAGGTCCATGGATGTTAGCCGGTCCCTTAGGGGCTTGGATGGCTGGCCGTGGATATTTCGCCCTGGATACTTCGCATCCCTTGGAACGGATCCAACAAATGACGCAGGACGCATCACCGCAGTGTGTTTTCACCGAGCGGAAGAACCAATCCTTGGCCAATTCCTTGGGTTGGCCCACCGTATTTGTGGAAGATCTGGCGATGCAGAGGCGGGAGCGGGAAACAAATGCAGGATTCGACTCATGCAAAAACGTCTTAGAGAAAATGATAGAAACGGATAGAAGCGGCATGTCGGCATGCTGATCTATATGGTACTGTACTATCTAAAAATGATTATAAGTCTAATAAACATACCCTCTGGTAAACTAACATAACTATGGACAATCACCATTTTTCATGGGGAAAATCAACTATAAATGGCAATTTTATAAACATCTATGTTAGTTTATTGAACATAAACATCTCTAAACCCATCTTGGTTTGTTCCTGAAGGATGCATCCACGGAGAGAGCCTTGGCCCCACATGGCACCTGAAGCCCGAAGTCTTCTGGTCTTCACCAGTGGAGGGCCCAGAAATATGTCGGTCCATGTTGGTCCATGTCGGTCCTAGGCCCAAGGAGGTTGATTTTGCATATGTTTGCATAGTTTTCCTAGGAAAGATGAGGAAAGTCACTGAGAGGGGATGGAAATGGATGGAAATGGATGGAAATGGATGGAAGGAGAAAACAAAAGTCTGGATCTGTAACAAGGCAAACAGAGCAGTGCAGAATATGTTTTAAAAAAAAAACAGAGAAGTCGTCTCTCTTCACATAAATATTATAGTGACATATATATATATATATGACATATATTAGTGACATATTAATGTGACATATATTAGTGATACAATCCTGTGATTTTCAAATTTCGGTGGATTTTGTTTGCCTCGTCCTCAGGTGGATCCACTGGGAGACCCAAAGGCCCAGCGGATCTACTGTGGCTGCCACTGTGTCCATATTGCATGGATCATCATGGATCAAATTAGTCCAAGTATGTCCAAGTCCAAAAATGCGACTGTTCCAAAATGGCTTGTGTTATTAATAATATCCAAACTTGGAGCCAACCTGAGAGTTGTAGACTTTCGAAGGTGTGCTCCTCTCCATGAGAGCTTTGCTTGCCCATGTTCTCTTCACCAGCAAGCACTTCGACTTCAAGCAAGGGCAGGCACGTGGTTTTGCAATGTTATTGCTTGTGTTGCAAGACTTCCACATGGTTGGAACAGCACATGATTGATTATCATTGATTATTGCAACTCATTGATGGTCAAATACCATTGAGGATGACAACGCTTAATTAGATTATCATTGATTATAAATTATCATTGATGATCATTGATTTTTTGAACATATTTGAACATCCGGGAGCTGACATACTGACATGGATTTTTGGGTCATTTGACACAACACTTGGCCCCAGGCTGTTCTGCAACACACCTCCTGGACCTTTGATGCGTGCAGTTCTAAGAGCAAAGAACGGGGCTGTTGAATGTGAAAGTGGACTGGGAACTATTGATCTACCCTCTGGTTATGACTAACATAGCCATGGTATAGATGGCCCTAGAAACCTCCATTTATAAGGGATTTTCCATGGCTATGTTAAATAATAACCAGATGGTACTCTTTCTGGTTGACAACACGTTGACTTGATCTATTTAACCGCCTTTGGCGTGTTCCGCCGGCCACCATGGAAAGAGCTATCCTGTAGGCTGCAAACAGCCCTTGCACAGGCCCAACAAGGACATTGCTTTTTGTGTAAAAGATGGTGTTTGTGGACAAGGATAAGACAGTTTTTGTGTAAAACAGCTCTTTGTGTAAAAGATGGTTTGGACGCAAAAACATCGGTTTTGTTCAAACCACGGTTCAATTTTAAACCAAAGCATGTGTGTAAACCAAGTTTTGGAAAAGGCCATATTGAGAACGGCTTTGGAAAAGGCCGTATTTAGAAAGGTTAGTTATGCGTGTAAAAGGTGTTCGGTACAAAAGCCAGTGGATCAAGTATAAGTATTGGATTTAAGAAGCGACGGAGCAAAGTGATGGCAAACACAACCAAAAAAAGGAAACAACCATCGAAATGGCAGCAAGATTTGCAAAACCAAGCCGGTGTTGAGCGAGGCGTGGGCAGAGTTGAGCCCACCACAATGTAAGGAAAGATCAAGACGAAACGAAGAAGAGCTAGGGTGGGGGGGAGGGGATTCAAGTTAGACGAGGCAAAATCCCACACCTGACGTCCCCGACGTCCCACGTCCCACGTCCCGCGCTGCCCAGCAGGCTATCCTCAAAAATCCGCGCCAAGGAGAAAGTCTAAACAAGACAAAGACAAAACAGACAGTACAACTACGAACAAGCAAGATCCACAAGACACGCCGGCAGGCCGGCAGATTTTCAACCAATATAGGATGGACATTTGCCACATCTTCCACCTGCTTTTCCATTTTTCCCTTCTCATCTCGCAAATCTCAAAAGGGCTTGGGCAGAACTCAAGAATTCTCCTGCATCCAATGGACCATTTCAGGTTTTTCATGCCAGGTGCTGATTCGGGAGTCTTCCCATGTTTTCCCCTCGTTTTTCCAAGGCCCATCTGTGAGATTTGGCCAGCGATTCTGGCGGGCGCCACAGTGGTGATCAGCAAGAGGGATGGATCCAAGGACAAGGGATGACCAGGGACTGATGGAGAAGAAGGGTCCAAGAACTACAGAATCACATAAGTCATTATGTGACATGTGACATACATGCATGCATGCATGGATGCATGCATGCATTTCTATATATATATATTTATTTATTTATTAGCACGGCGCTCTAACACGTTGTTGGGGGGTCTCTTTAGAGGCTTACTGTAACCTTATTTTTTGTAGATTGCAACCCTATATTTTTGAAATTGTAACCTTATTTTTTGTAAATAGTAACCTTAAATTTTGGCAAGTGCAACCTTAAATTTGGCTTAAAATTGGGCAATGAAACCTCAATTGTTGTAATTATATTGTAACTTTAAACTGTGGCAATTGTAGCCTTAAAATTGGGTTACTGGAGGGTGGAATCTTGGAAGAATTTACATGTTGGGGCTTGGGCTTGGAACTGCAAAAACTTGGGAGGCGGAAGATGCACAAGAGGAAATTAACAGACCAATATATAACATAGTAACATAGTTGTCTATCCATCCTTTTCAGGATTGCATTTTGGGAATTGTAAACTTACATTTGGTCAATTATGACCTTAAAATTTAGCCATTTATTATGTCACATTTAGGGGGGTTCTAGCAGGTTCAAATAGGTGATTTTGGGATACCATTCCGGGGATTTTTTTGGCCCAAAATTAAAGCCCTTGTTGCAATTTTGGGTTTCTGCAAGCTATTCTGCAGATTGTAATAACCTTAATTTTCCCCAAAATTGTTAAGGTTACAATGTTTTCTCGTTCTGGGTCAAATTTGGACCCCTTTTGAGCCAAATTTGGACCTCCAAAAGTGAAAAAAGGACCCCATGTTTTTTAAACCAATATTGTTCCGATTGCTTTATTTTTTCACAAAATTATAGGTTGCAATTTAAAAGCAAATCAGGTTACAATTGAGAAAAATTAAGGTTATAATTTACCAAAAAAAACAGGTTACAACTTACAAACATCAAGGTTACAGTTTACAAAACTTGAGGTTACGATTTATAAGTAAATCAGGTTACACTTTACAAGAAAAATGGTTACAATTTACAAAAAAATGGTTACACTTCGGAAAATTTCAGGTGACAATTTACAAAGTTCAGGTTACAATTTACAAAAAATACGGTTACAATTTACAACTTTAAGGCTACAATGAAAACACGGAAGGTTACAATTTACAAAAAAGAAGGTCACAATTTACAACAAATACGGTTACAAATGTGCAGGGAAGGATGAGAAGTTAATCATGGTTGATAGAATGATGGTTTAATGGTGGTATAATGAGAGATATCACTGACTATAAATATGATTTGGGTATGTCTGAAAATAGAGACAAAAAAATGCAATTTCCATTGGGGAAGTGATGATAAATCATGATAAACCACTGAGTTTTAGTGGTTACATGTGGTTAGATGTTTTCCGACAAAGCCCTTCTTTAAGAGTCCAGTCCAACATGTAAATTCTTGCATGATTCCACCATCCAGCAACCCAAAGTTTAATGTTACAATTTACAAAGAATACGGTTACAATTCGCAAAATGTCAGGTTACAATTTACAAATTTAAGCTTACATTTTGCAAAAGTTAAGGTTACAATTTGGTTTAAAGAAAACTTTTTGGAGCTCTTGTTTGTTTATATCTTTATATAATATATATATATATATATGTATCATATATGATATTTCATCCGTCATTTATCATTTTATGAGGTGTTATGTTTTGTATTTAAATATATCCCAGATGCTCCATGTATGGACTATTTACCAACATTTGCCCTAAAAATCACCCAGTCATGTAGGTAAATATATCATACATGGAGCATCTGGGTATGTCATTTTATGTATACATGAATATTTCACGTCAAAAAAACAGATGTCGTTTGGATCCTGGGAATCCTGGAGGACTTTCAGTACATCTCCTCGCTGGTGGATGAGCATCGCGTCAGCCATGCGCTCTTCGTCCCTTCCTTGCTGGCTGAAACCCGGCAGCACTGGTCGTACTGGGGGAACTTGGTGAAACATGGCTGAAACGGAGATGACATGAGATGCAAATCTGGAATAGTGAGGATGGAATAGGATGGAATAGGAACCAGATATAGACCTATACAGATGGACATGGTATTTGATAGGAGCATTCCACAGAGATGGAAACACGTACTTTTTCTTCCAGGACAAGACTCGACGAAGATATTGAATTTCCGGTGGATTGCTGCTCGAAAACCCAGGAAATTTTGGAGCAGCAAGCCTTACCTCGAAGTCTTCGGTCTTTGGTGGTGGTCGGAGAGGTGTTTTCAACGCATCGCAAGTACATTTTCCACGAAAATAAATGAAACTCTCAAGTTATTCCAGTTATCCCATTATATCCCATAAAAAAATGGATAAATGGGGGTTTCAGGGCGTATATGTTTGTATGTTGCTTGTTATGATTTTGTGTTGGGGTTCAATGTTTCATCCTTGGTTTTGATGATTTTTCAGGTAGGGTTTTGGGGGTAATTTTGTTGCTAAAGTGATGTGTCAATGTTTGGTTTTGGATGAGGGGGACAATTGTTTAGGCTGTTGGGGTTTGTGTTTTGGTTCAGATGAGGGAGATACTGTGGATACTGCACTTGTGGTTGTCGCTTTTTGATTGTCAAGGTATGTCTTGTCTTTTTTTGGGTATGATTTTATTGTGTTTCCTTATCATCAATTTCAAGACAGAACATTCAACTTGATATCTTTCATAAGGTTCCATGTCTTTCAACATCTTTCATTTTTTATTCTCTCATTCTCCCAGTTTGAAGGTTCTGTTTCCGACATCATCGTATTCTATCTTGACGATTTTGTAGGATTGATTGCTCCATTTTGAGTTATACTCCTTCCTCTCGGTGTAGTTGTCTTTTTTCTTCTCAAAGACCTTGACCATATCATTCACTTTGACCTCTGGATATTTGCGAGTGTTCTTTTCCCTCCTTGTCAAATTCACCCTGACGTCCATATGGTTCTTGTCATCGTGGGCATCCTTGGGTTTCATTTTCGTGGATGAATGGACGGTGTCTTTGTATTTATCCAATGCTTTGGACAACATAACAGTCCAACTGCCACGATTAAACCTGACCCTGTCGTGTATCATATTTTTCATTGTCCTTATGAAACGCTCCACTACATTAGCGTGAGTTAGGGTGACGACGTGAGTGATGCCTTCTTTATCAAAAAAGTCTTTAACTCCCGCTTGGAAGGCACGGTCATTATAAACGGACATTGGAAAACCCATTTTGTTGAAACTCTCTTTCATCGCCGATAATGTGATTGGTCCGGATTTTTCTTTCATAGGGACGACGTTTGCCAACTTGCTGAAGATGTCAATGACCACCAACCCGTATCTCGGTTCATCGTTCTTGATGGGAATTTTCGTCTCTGGTTCTTTAGGTAGGGGTTTCATATCCATTATGTCAATCTGATATTCAAACCTTGCGAAGGGTGCGGTGTAGGAGTTTGACCCCCTGTATTTTCTAATCTGTTTGTTGGGCTGTTTCCTCATAAAGTTTTCCACATCCACCCTGTTGATGGTCTTGTCTTGTTCCTTTGCTTTCTTGAGGGTCTCATTGACTGAACCGAAGCCCGTTTCAAGATTGTTATAGACATTGCTTATGATGTCATCTCTTGATAGTCTCCTTGCCATATATTATAATATTACGGCCAGGCCCTGTGTGTTGCCCGGAAGTTTACAGGGACGTTCCCGGCAAATCTCATGATGATGATGATGATGATTGAAGATCTTCAATGAATGTAGAAGTTCCACGGGGCGGGAAAATTAAACCCTTATTGAGGATCTTCAATGAATGTAAGAGTTTAACTGGGGTGGGAGAATTAAACCCTTATTGAAGATCTTCAATGAATGTAAGAGTCTAACGGTGGTGGGAGAATTAAACCCTTATTGAAGATCTTCAATGAATGGAAGAGTTTAACGGGGGTGGGAAATTTACCCTTATTGAAGATCTTCAATGAATGTAAGAGTCTAAGGGGGGTGGGAGAATTAAACCCTTATTGAAGAATCTTCAATGAATGTAGAAGTTTAACGGGGGTGGGAAATGTCACCCTTATTGAAGATCTTCAATGAATGTAAGAGTCTAAGGGGGGTGGGAGAATTAAACCCTTATTGAAGAATCTTCAATGAATGTAGAAGTTTAACGGGGGTGGGAGAATTTATATGATATGTACAGTGTGAACAGAAAATCATTGTAATTTACACTATTCTGGGCTTGGGCAACACACGGGGCCTGTGGGTAATATTAGATTTTTAAAATTATCAGCAATAACACATATGCTTAAAAAACAAACCTATATATATAGTAAGAATAAGTAAGATGACTAAATTTGACTGTGGATGTCGTATTATGAGCGAGTGCATCACCTTTCGCAATGGTGATTACAAAAACCCTGGTTGGAATTATTTGTTGAAAACCTTCGTGAATGTTTGTGGAAAGTGTGGCAGGAAACAAATGAAATTTCAACAAATGGAAAACACACTTTTGGAAATGGAAAAGCAACGAATGGAAATGTTTATGAACTATGAGGATGAGGAGGAAGAAGAGTATGATGAAGAATATAAAGAACAATTCCGACAAATGACAGACGAAGAGATTGAACGGCATATCGGTCTGGAAAAAGTGAGAAATGTAATGGAAGGATTTGACAGAGAACACGGTATAGACAAGATACGACGGATGATACACGAAGTAAGAAATGAAGACAAAAAAGAAGACCCTGAAGATGAAGAATATGAAAGTGATAGTAGTGAAACACAACGAATGAAACGATTACAGTGGATACAGGACAACAGACAACCCAAAAACTGAAAGAGACCCCAGAAACTACTTAAAGAAATATTACCCATATATAATAAGAGGATGCTATTTACTTATAAAGACTGTGGATGTTGTAAGAAAGAAATGACTGACATTAAGGTTTTATTAAACAATATTTTTCCTGCTGGAATTTGTGATGAGATATGTGATTACAACCTTCACTGTTTCAAATGTAAAAACCTGAACCTAAAGGAGAATGAATTTCAAAAAAAACACAAAGGCAAACATCTAACAACATCAGAAAAAACAAATACTTTTCTTCAAGACCGAGATGCCAACACCAATTTTTTTATACAACACCAACCGAACAAACGTCCGACAAATGAAAAGAGAAATAGATGTCTTGATGGATACATTCAAACTCAAGCAAAAATTCAAACATGACAAACTGTTCTTAATGGTGATTAAATCTTTTGTAAAAAGGGAGTGGAAAACTACCCATCACTTCCTTAAGAACTTTCACGACCTTACATATATGAAGTGTTATAAGGAAATGCGGAAGTGGTGGCGTCCTCAAAATGATTGGACTTATACATTTAGAAATAGGGAAATCAAAGTAAAATACATTTTGGAAATCTTCTTGCGTGAATACATTGAAGAACTCTTCAAAGGTTATGAGAAATACTGTATTTCAACAGAAATACAAGAGCACCTACAAAAAGTGATAAATACTTAAATAAAGATAACTATATATAATAAGAGAAAATGAGTAGAGCAAAAATTGAGGTTATAGATACAAATAATATTGGTATATATGCTGACTTTGGTAGTGATAGTGAGGATGATGATTGGGAAAGAAAACAAATAGAAAAAGAAGATGAAGAGATTAGAGACTTTGTAAGGTGTCATCCTATGCCAACACCTGACGATGAGGAAGGAGAAAAAAATGGAAGAAAGTAATTGATAGGATGAAAGATAATGAAGGAGTAAATGGAATGATAATATATTCGTTCGTTAGATTTGACATTATGAAACATATGTATGAAAACTTAACTGTTAAAAAAGTAATCATTGACTGTGGTAAAGAACTTAACCGTGATGGTAAATTCAACGCAATGATTATTAATATAACTCTTTTATCAATAGCGATGGATGAACTAACCGATACAAACAAACCGCGCTTAACGCAAATGAGAGTAATTGAAAACTGGTGGGATGGAATAGGAAAGTGGAAAGCATAAATGATTAATTCATAATATCTTAACAAAATACATTATGAAGTACTCACCCACCCAAACACAAACAACAACCACAACAGTCTAAACAAATCCTACCCCCATTCAATCCAAACATCAACAATGAAAGTTAGGGGTAAAATAGTCCCAAAACCCCCACCACATAAAACATCAAAGATAGGGAAGACACATTGAACCCCAACACAAAATCATAACAAGCAACATACAAACATATACGCCCTGAAACCCCCATTTTCTCATTTTTTCCCATGTTTTTTCTTATGGAAAAACACATAAATCTAATACTAATATCCAGCTGCCCTCTGGAGTGGTATGTTCCTCGTCGATGTTTTGGATGTAAGAATATGGTTAACATACCACTTGAGTCTCTCCTCACCTGTGACAGGCGTGTTCCCTGAGTCTTGCTCGACGAATCTTGGAGGAGAGGGAATGAGACACATTGCATGTTTTTCGACACCCGAGATGTTCGGACAATTCAGAAGCGCGAATGAAATACGAAGCTCGACCCAGTTTTCATACATGCAGACAGCTTTCATAAATGGCAGTGTGTCAAAACCTTGTACCCCTGTAGTTCACATCAAAATAGCTGGGATTTATGGATGTTCATCCCCCTAAAAATGGTATTTATAATAGGTATTGATCCATACCCAAATATCAAACCATGGCCAATGGCCAATTTGAAGACTCACCGTGGAAGATCTGCGTACAGCTTTGGACGAAAATTCCCCCATTGGAGGCTCCCCTCTCTTTGAACAACTTCTACGGGCCTTCAGAAGCAGGCATTGGCGCTACAATCTACGAGGCTGGAGAACGAAAAGCACAAAGGATTGTGGCATGATGATGGTGTCAAAGTTTCAAACAAAAATCAACACAGGCGAAAGGACTTCATGTTCATCCCATGTTGTGATTGACAGTCGAATGCTCTCGCCTAGAGGTGGACAAGATTGGCAAAGTTCCTCCACATGTCGTTTTCCCAGAAACACCGAGACTGGAAGACACTGGAGTCACTGGAAGGCGCCAAGGATCAGGGACCAGAAGAATATGGGGTATCACTTCCCCCAAAATTTCTCCAGCTTTGGTGCCGCAAGCCCAAAGCTGAGCTCTGGCCATATACATCCATATACCATATTTTATCATGGCCAGATCGATGATCTCCGGGATGATTTTATCATGGAACATCATGGAACATCATGGAAGTCTCCCCTGTTTCAAGCATCTTCAACCTGAGGTACAAACCTTGCCCATTGGCAGACCCGTCTCGTGGCATCAGGCGCCTGTTGTCTTCAAAGGTTTGCTGGAAAGGACTTTCATTGGCAAATTCATGCAAATGCACATCAAATGCACATCTTCAACAACTGATGGCTTTTGAAATCTTTTGAACATTCACCATAAGTTTCACTGAAAATAAACTTCAGCGTTTGGCTCAGGAAAAAATCACCCAGCAAAGCATTGACTCTCTGTAGGGCCGCGGGACGCAATGGACTCCATGGATTCCATCGATTCTTCGAAAATGCTTCCTGCAAGCCCTGCGGCTAGTCCAGTGAGCCCTCCTTTGCCCAGCGGCGGAAGCCCTGGCCCCGACTGTTGGTCACGGGAAGCATTTCAATCCACGTATCGCTTGGCCTACAACCACAATCACGAGGATCTTCATGCGGAACGCGCCAAACTCAGTTCCATTTTTCCCAAAGCGCAAAGTCTACTTTCGCAATGGGGTCTAAAATGTCTAAAATGAAGGTCTCCCTCAGGTAGAAAAGTATTTTAGGCACACTGAAAGATGTTCCACTGGTTTTCCAGCAGCTTCCCTACCATGCAACCAGCACAGGTGTGCGATCATCTAACGCCGTGCGCCTCCTTTTGAAGAGTGCTGGAAATCCGGGAGGGGCACTTCACATGGGAAACTGGGATGAAGCAAAACGTCCCAGAGACTTGGCGATTGAGAAAGTTTGGATATATCTATATCCTGATATTCCCGAAACACATATTATCATATTATACCAAAATATGCCATAATATGGCAACGTGATGAGGAAATCCATCCACAATCAACAAGCAACTGACCAAAAACTGAGAAAAAAAACTGAGAAAAACACCTCAAAACCCATGATTTATGGATATTCATGGTGTTTTGTGGTACTTTATGGTACATTGCAGCACTTTCCAGCTGAACCTCCACCTTCCCAAGGTACGCAAGGTACAGCTTACGGAGCAAGGCTCCTGGTGAAAGACTCGACATATCGCACAGATTTCCGTCATGGAATGCCTAAAGAAGTGGATAGCGCCTGGGTTTTTTTACAGGAGTGTCAGGTCACAGTGTCATTTTGTATACATGAATAATATATCATCATAGTATATTCTAATGATGATATTTAATATAATATATGATATTTGTACTATTTGTATAATTTTGTATATATTAAGAGAATCTTGAAGCTTTTTAGAATGTTAAATCTTTGGGTTTTCACCTAACATCACCGAACAGTTGAGGTCACCTGGAGAGTTTCCGAGCCGTGGCCCTTCCTGGTGACACGTGGAACACGGAGCATTGGTTGTCGCAGCTTTCCCGAGGACTTGGAGCTCAACATGTGACCAGCCCACGATTGCCCATTAAAAGTGAGTATCAAGGCCACTTCAATCAGGAATAGATCTGGAGAATAGATCTGGAGAATGGATCAGATATCAGATTCTTGGGAATGGATTGTTAGAAATTGTGAGATGGTAAATGGATACTGGATACATGATAAAACGGATGATTTGAAAACATCCCTGAGCCGCCTGAGCCCAGAAAAAAACCAACAGCATCGCAGTTGTGGAAGCGACTGGGGTGTTGGAACACACAAAATTCCCTGTGGCAAAGCACACTGACTTTTTCTGTTTGCTTTCCGAGTGTCGCTGCGTTGCGGCATAGGCATAGCTGGCGGCATAGCTGGTGATAGGAAAATTCAGCCAGCTCAGCGGCTGGTGGTTTCCACATTACCCTCTGGTAAACTAACATAACTATGGAAAATCACCACTTTTAATGGGAAAATCCACTATAAATGGCCATTTTCAATAGCTATGTTACATGTTAGTTTACCGGAGGGTACATCTTACATCATTGATCATCATTGGTCATTGGTCCTATCATCCTATCCCAATTTGGGATAACACCACCAGGCAATACCAGGCGATGCCATGTTTCCACGTTTCACCGTCGAGACAGCTTGACAGCGCCCCAAAAAGGGCAGCTGAAAATGCCTGAAGTCAGGGCATGGGCCGAAAAATGGGCGCACCACAGCATCCGCATCCACAGCCAGGACCGCTTGACTTTGCAGCATGTGCATCTCCAGTTCCTGAAGTCATTTGAAGTCCTTTCATGATCTTTCATGATCTTTCATATCCTTTCATGGAGAAAGAACCATATACACATTCGCTTCACTTCAACATTCTAGTCTGAATATGTCTGAATGCCATTCAATTTCAGACTCTTTAACTCTTTAGAATATTTTAGTCTCATTAATTTCATAGTTCATTTTTGAGTCAGCCATTGTATTTCCACATCGAAAACCCCCAGGTTTCTCCACAAAAAAAAACTCAATCCACAGAGGTGTTGCTACTGGACCCTCAGCTGCGACCAGCAGTCGGCCGTGCTGGGCAGATTGGCATCATGGGTGAGGCGCGGTGCCACCAAAAGGATTGGAATGTGTTGGAATGTGATGGAATCTTGGGAAAGATGTTTACACTGTAACATGTTTTTTTCAGTTACTCTAAGTTTTTTGGAATGATTCTGAGTAAATTTCCTAATTTCCTATAGTTTCCTATAGAATTTCTCTTTGTTTGAGTTTTGAAGACAAAATTGTGCCTGAAAGATGCCACCCATCAAGACCCCAACCACGTTCTCCGGGACCAGACCACAACCACAACGGGACCACAACGGGACCACGTGCAGGGCCTTGCCAGCGGCTACCTGAACCTTCCACAAGAGACCAAGACAAAGTTCATCAAGACACCACAGGCGAGAAAAGCTGAGAAAAGAAGAGTTCCCAATAGCTATTGGATGCTATTGGCAATAAAAAAGAAATTACAAAGCAGCTATTTAATTGTAAATGATGATATGTTCAAAAATCATTTACATAAATAGCTATAGCAGCTATTGGATGGATGCCATATAATTATTATTCAATAGCCATATTGGGTCAGGGATGCAAATTATTGAACACTCAGAACATTCGTTTCAACATGTGGATTTTCACTCAGCAGCGAAAATTTCCCCCCGGCCAGGCCATTCGCGAGGTTCTACCGCAATGCGGACCAATACTTTATCTCACTGGTGACGTGGGCAGATACGGCCAGGACCACGTTTTTGTTTTTTCGAGTGACGACGTCACAATGGTCGCATTTGCAGAAAAGGAATAGATTGGACATGTGGAAAACTTAGAATTTACAATAATTTACAATCCCTCTGCAGATGTTTAGTCTGTCATATTTCAAGATGTTTTGCAGAACAGGACGATCTCCTGGAATTTGTGGGTCGACTGGACAATCAGGTGGGTGATAAATCAGCTGGTTGAGATGCTGATTTGATCATGGTTTGTTCGTGATTTGAAGAGTGTATGATGTTTAATTATATGCATGTTTATGCAACATCACCATTTTAAGACTTCAGATATCTTGAGATCATTTGAGATGAATTTTGATGATGTCATGAATCATGTCATATGAATCATCTCAGATTCCAAGTCATTTCAATGTCGTTTCATGTCAGATCGGCTGCAGCTATGGCGGCAGGTGAAGCTCCGGGGTCAACGAGTGGAGTTGGGCGAAGTGGAGGAAACCTTGCTCTCTGCTCCAGCTGTCACTGAGGCACTGCTGAAATTTTTATGTGAAATTTGTGTCCTCCAAGCATCTCCAACCCAAAAAAAACACCCAAAAAATATAGATATATAGAAATCTGAAAAGTGATGTAGAGTTAGTATATTAGATCAGATTCCGATACCTGATCGGGAACACAGTTAATGTTGACACCAACTCTTTCAGAAGAAACATTAGTTGTATTTTCAAACCTGTACTTAACTGGAGATTAAAAAGTCAGGTGGAATGTGATGCATTGTCCTTGGCACAAGCATCGTCAGACCAGCGTTTGATTCTGTTGTTTGGAGTTGTTTTTTGATGAAACAGTATGAAGCAGCTCAGAACAGAACAAACCACTCAGGCGATCATAGTTTTACAGGGTACATCAGATTCTATCAGATTCTTTACGTAGTACTATCAGATTGCTGTTAGTTTTGCACATTTTGTGCATTGGAACATGCAAGGCTTAATATAAGATCATTGTTGAAGCGCCGATTGTTTGGGTCACACTTTCAGGGCCTCAAAGTTTCAGCGGTTTAATCAGTGAAAAAAATGCAGGTTGGCCTGTGATGGCCTGTGGCCATGACCAACACGGCAGTGACCATTGATGAAATTGATGAATTACCATCGTTACAGGAACGAAACCAAATAAGGGGGGGAATTGGACTTGGACGATGAGTTCCCTCCATGAGGGCGATCTCGCTTCGAGGGAATTGGTTGTTTTCGTTGTCGCAAGGCAGTGGCAATTGTGCATTGTGACCGCCTTATCGGATATGTTTCCCTTCTCCAGGCGCTGAAAATCCGCTGAAAATGAGTTGTTCAGTACATGATAAATATCTGTTCAATATCCTTCAGATATCCTTCAGTTGACTGCAGACATTGCTGACATTGTTGCTATTTGTTGCTTATGTTTCATCTCCTGCCACAACCACTGGCTTTGAATCATCGTGTGCATGGTTAGTCCGGTATTAATTTGATCAATAACACATGGGTGTGTGTCAAAAAGAATGCCCCCTAACCAGTTGATCATCATGTTCCATCATGTTCCTAACACCTGCACCCATAACTCCAGAACGATATACAAACATTGGGAGTTGTGTACCCATGACGGATCCATGTATGGTATATATGCTAACATTTGGGGTATATTGATGGTAAATGCCACCATATATAGCATACATGGATCCTATGGGGTAGATTGTCCTACCCCCTTTCTAGCCTCCGGCAGGGCGTGGAGGAAGGCGACGCCGTGCGTCAGTGCCTGGAGAAGACGCGGCAGAGGTTGCCGAGGCGCCAACAGGGCAATATGGATGTCAATGGATTGGTTCAAGGGGAATTTTTTACCGGAAAACCATGGAAAACCCCATATTTCATGGGAAAAACCATGGGTTCCTGTGTAGATTTTCCCTGATTTTACCAATCATAACCAATCCATTGTTGTTGATGTTCATGTGAAGACTGGCATCATTTATATAATTTGGCCTTTTTTTTGGCCATATTCGGTTTTAAGCGACGGGACAACTGGCTGGTTTTGGCGACGAGGTACATGTGGCCAGAGTTGGTGGTGGTGAAAGAGTGGCCCCGAGGTCGGACTGGAAAGGTGCGCTGCTCCATTTGTCCAACAGCCAGGGTCAACTGGATTACTGGATGACTGGATGCTTTATGATTGGTTGATGGGTAGCCTTTTTTTAAATGACTAAAGAATCTTAAGATATCTTCCTAAAATATCCAAAATGACTAAAGAATCTTAAGAGATGTGAAAAAGAGATGTCCTGGTTGATGTTTGAATTTCTGCGAAAAAGTCTCGAAAATGTCTTGGTCAAGATTTCCAACAGCTTCACTACTCGAAATCCTTGAGACCTACTCGAGTCTCCGTTTCAGGTGGATCGAAAGGCCCTACCAGTGCCTACAATTTGCGTGCAGGCAGAGCCTACATGATGCCTACATGACATGCGGTTTTTTCAACGGTGTTTCAAAGATTGAAGAAGATCCCAGATTTTTTGGGGTTTTGAAATTCAGTTTCCTTGTACCCTCTGGTAATTCAACATAGCTATAGAAAGATCCACCATGCTATTCATGGGAAAATCCACTATTTCAATGGTGGATCTTTCCATAGTCATGTTACAAATTACCAGAGGGTAAATCCCATATCATCCCATTATTCACCATTGTTAACCATTAAATCAACATTTATTGTACTGTTTCCCCCATCAGTTGGCATATATTTCGGCCATGAGTTGAGCCGTTGAGCCGCTCATGCGCGCCAGGACACAGTCGCTCCAAGGACTCCCTTGGAGAAGAAATTGCTGGTGGCCTTTTGTCAGGTGGAAATGGCTGGAAACAGCTGGAAGGTTTGTAAAAATGAAGTGTTAAAGCGGTGGAGACGAAGGAAGTTTCCAGAGGAAACCAGAAAAATGAGTTCTAGATACCCTCTGGTAATTTAACATAGCTATTGAAAATGGCCATTTATAGTGGATTTTCCCATTGAAAATGGTGATTTTCCATAGCTATGTTAGTTTACCAGAGGGTATTTCTAGATATTCATGTTCTGTTTGGCTGAAGGTCTTGAGGCGAGATCCCGAATGCACTTCTGTGCATGCAGACTTCTTCGCGTCGCAACCTGAAACCAACCGAAAGAGAGAGTCCAAAGTCCAAACCAGTTGTTTCATATGTTTCTCATATGGCAGTGTGTCAAAACCAATAGTACCCCTTCTGTTCACATCAAAATAGCTGGGTTAAAATGGATGTTCATCCCCCCAAAAATGGTATTTCATAGGTATTGATCCATACCCATATTAGAAACATAATACCATTTTTAGTGGGATGAACATCCATTTACCAGCTATTTTGATGTTCACCAGGGGTACAAGGTTTTGACACACTGCCATATGTTTCTCATGGATTTCTTGGTGTTTAATGACTGGTGAGATTGGTGAGTTCCTTCAAAGAGAAACGAGGTTGGGAGGCACTTCATTGAAAGCCGCAGCTTTGCTTTCAGCCTTACGAGCGCAAGTTCCAGAGGCAGCTTTATCCAATGGCCAAAAAAACCCAAATTGGATCGATTTGTTGATGTTTCCTATAAATAATGGTGTGGAATTTGTATGATTTTGATGGGTTTATATGGGTTTATATGGGTTTATATGGGTTTATATGGGTTTATATGGGTTTATGATGTTTGTGCAGTTTGTGGATGTTGATTCTTTTGAATGTTTTTGTTTTTCCGGACTGCACATTGCATTCTTGACTGACCCATTTCACTGAAGAAATCGGTTGATTTAGTCTTGTGCTGTGCCTAATTTGTTGCGGCGTTGCGGTGCTTAAATTCAACCTCTGTTGACACTGATGAATAGACAACAATGTAAAAGCGATGCAGCAATGAATGACCAGATGACCATGACGTACCATCAGATAACATGATATAATGAGAAGCCATGACTATGACTGAAAACTATTGAATCTACATATAGAACTAATATGAACTAATGATATTAATGTAAATATCAATGAATATCAATGAATATCATGGAATATCTCAATATTAGCCATAATATATTAACCCATCATATACTGTATTAACATATATTAACCATACTAACTGAGGGGCCCTGTGAATCGAGGCTTCGGCCTTGCAGTTCGACGAAGTCTACGCAGCGCCATCGGCCTCCTCCCTGGCGATGCTGTTGAGCACCACCCGGGAGG
The DNA here is from genome assembly GCA_947184155.2 of Cladocopium goreaui. Taxonomy (NCBI): domain Eukaryota; class Dinophyceae; order Suessiales; family Symbiodiniaceae; genus Cladocopium; species Cladocopium goreaui. Next base: position 813,079 of record CAMXCT020000546.1, on the reverse strand, counting down.
TGATGACGTTGGGCCCAGCGCCGCTGGACGGGTTGATGCCGGCCAGCTTGGGCCAAGAACATATGATGCTCGGCTGATGAAAATATGGAGATATGCAGACTGATCAGACTGATTTAGGTGGAGTCTGTTGGAGTCTGGAGATATTCACTTTGAGCGTGGAATGATGAATGAAGTGCAGTGGTCAAGTGGTCATCAAGTCACGAAAAACATCATTCAACAATATTCAACATCCAAGTCGTCACATTTTTGCACACATCTTTGAGAATTCTTTGACATCATTTACCCTCTGGTAAACATACAAAAAACTATGGAAAATCACCATTTTTAATGGGAAAACTCACTATTTCTATGGCCTTAAATGGCCATTTTCCATAGCTTTTTGTATGTTTACCAGAGGCTAACTCATTTGATCGATCACCTCTGGTGTTTTTTAAGGCTGGTTCTGCAGGAACTGCAACCTGGAAGCCCTGCCTACAACTCGCCATTGCTTCTCAGGCTGGAAATCATGGTATTTGTGGAGCCAGTGGAGCTCCGTAAAACCATGAAGCCATTGGAAAGCGAAACCCCATGGTTTTGGGCTCACCGCTTTTTAGGCCAGCATTCCATTTAAACATATTGAAACGCGTTAAATTTATTAAAGGGTCACTATATGTCACGTAAAAAGCCCAAAGAAGTTTTTTATGCACCACTTGACTGTTTGGCAACGCCAACACTGATGGTTTTTGAGAGATCGAAGGAAGGGAAGCACTCGTCCCCGTAGTCTCTTGATGCTTCAGCCGCTTCAGCCTGCATTTCAGTGTTGAAAGATCTACAGTGATCTACATCTCAAGCAGTCTGTTAAGTCCTTTCCTAATTTTCCTATGCCTTCCAACGAAATCCCTGGTGTAGAACGGGAAAAACCCAAGAAGTCGGACGGAGTCGTTGCTGGATTTGTCGCTAGCATTCGTCGCCAGGTTAGAAGGAAGCCTCGACCGTGCTGCATTCGCCGCGGCCATAGAGCGAGTCAGGACCTTTGAGCTTCCTCTGGTCTGACCAGTCCAGAGCAGTGTAAAAAAAACCTCTGATTGATTGTATATGATTGTATATTATGAAACATGCTTGTGTATGATTGTGTATGATTGTGTATGATGGTGTATGATTGTGTATGATTGTAGGATTTGTAGGGAGTTTTATGGATTATATATAGTTATACAATCAAAATAATATATATATATATATCCATTATATCCCACATATTGATTGGTTTGAACGCTGCTCAGTTCCAGTTGAACCATGTTTTTCCGCCACGAGGTGATCGCAAGACACGATGTTCTGCGGAGCAATCCCCTCAGAAACGCTGAACAGTTCATAGCTGTAGAAAATGGTCCATTCATTGATGATTCACCATTGATTCACCAATGAAAACTGGTGATTTTCCATAGGTTGAATTACAAGAGGGTATATGATGTTCATCATGAGTGGCTAAGGCAACTTGCTTCGGGATTTCATTGATGGCGAGCCTGCAGTGGTCCAGGCAACATGTTACTGAAATCCCTTGAAATCCCTTGAAATCACAGTTGAAATCGAGAGAATTCTTGAGGTCACCACCCCCATCGGTGAATTTCGCTATGACATGGAATTTTGGAGCTCCGTGGGTGTCGTTGCAGTCTCAGCGCTGAACAGCACAGCACCATAGCAGCGTCTCCATAGTGGCGGATGATGAAAAATGAAACGACCGTGGGTCCCAAGGATGCTCCTGTTCGCCACCAGCTGCGACCACAAACGCGGCTTGGCCGGGTTGACTGTTGAGGTGAAATATAGGTGAATTTCTGAAATGACATCAATATATGTCAATATTGACAAAATCATTGAACATAGCTGAAATGAGATCAAAATCATCAAATTCAGATCAAATGTATGAGCACATTTATAGGCAAAGCATAGTTTAAAACATGATTAATACTGGTAATATATATTAACCATTAGTAGTGATATATATATATATTAACCATTAGTGATATTAATGTATAGTAATATATATATATATACATATTATATTCATGGAAAAAAACACGGACTGGGCGATCTCAGAACTCCTCTTGGAAACGGTCGACCGAGGCTTACACGCTTGAGAGATCGCACCCCAGGCACCGATGCGACAGATGCGATGATTTCTCTTGGGATCAGAGAAACCCAACCAACATCAACCAAAGATATCCAAAGATGATTTCCAGATGTTTCCACCGATTTCCACCAACTGGGCCTTTTTATCCATCTTTACTGCTCCATTCCGGCTCCTCTTTTGTGTCTTGTGTGTGATTCTTTGTGTTTGACAATGGATCGAAAAAAATCAGCGGATTAGGGCAGCCAGAGTTGTACCGAGTGGACTCGCGCCTCTCGTGATGAGCTGAGATCGCAGAAAACCTCATGTGATCCTCATGGGAAATCAGCACCATCGGAACCAACATTAACCAACATGGTAAACATACAAAAAGCGAACTGGAAAATCACCATCTTGAATGGTCGTAAATCCACTATTTCTATGGCTATTTTCAATAGTTTTTTGTACGTTTACCATGTTGAACTAACCAACGTCCCAACATTGGACGACAGTCTGGGGACAACCTCCAGATCCACCAAGGCGTATGGATCGAGCGGGCAGCAGTAACATGCTGACGACTGCCAGGTGCGAAATGTTTGTTTCATGTTCCAACAAAGAAATGCAATGGTGTACACTAATATTATGAGTAATATGGTGGTTGTGCAATGTCCGACATGACAAAGAATATGAAATAAGAAAATTATGAACCAGTATGCGAAATGGTGTACAATAATATGAGTAATATGGTGCTAGTGCAATGTCCTTTCACATGACATGATATCCTTCACGCGGGAAGCTGATCTAGACAAGGACTACTTCGATCTCACCACAAAAGCACACAGACATGGAAGTTCGACATTTCTTGTTATATAATATATGTATATAATATATATATATATCAGATTCATATATATATACATATATCATCATATATCATATAATGCTAACTAATTATCCTGTTGGGTCAGGAGTCGAAGAGTCTGGTGCTCAGTCTATCAGTCACCAATGGAGAAATCAAAGATGTGAAGTGTTGATCATGTTTGGAGTTAGCTTCCAATACTTTGCATGATCAATAACTCTAAGATCATCTAAGATCCACTGAAACCAAGTCATGAATCAATCAGTCATCATTTAGATGTAAAAGTTCAAACCCAGGAGACCAGACATGATATTTTTGTGAATCATTCTTGGTAAGCCATCCAAGTTTGGTACATTTTGAATTCCAGATGTTTGATATTCGTTCCAGTCTGGAATGATCCCCACAATTCCCCACATCATAGCTTGCCTGGGTAGAGTATGGCTTGGGTGGCCAAACGGAATATGTTTCGGTGGCTTAAAAGATTTGTGGTGCAAGATGCAGATCAAATCAGATCAACATCCTTGGTGGATGGCCATCCTCCATGTTTGGACGAACCCAAATATCCTATCCCGCTATATCCCATCATTATATAAATTACCATCTGATTATTTAACATAGCCATGGAAAATATTGGAAAATCCCCTATAAATGGAGGTGTCTAGCTGGGAAAATCATCTATAAATGGGCCATCTATACCATGGCTATGTTGAATAACCAGAGGGTATAAATCCCATCATTATATGAATTATGTCCCAGGATTTCATCCTCTTATATCCCATGAAATATCCCCTCCAAAAAAAGATGGTAATGTATACGTCCCGTATAATTATGGTTGACCCAGCATTGATACTTCGCAATATCCTGTGATCTCCCCATCTGTTCACGGGATATCATGGAGATGTTCATGGTGTAATACACCATAAATACTTGGTAATCCAGAGACTTGCATTGCACTATTAGATACTATGTATATTATATATAAATATAGTATATATATATAGATAGATATATCCATTGTCAATTAGTACACTAAACTATAGCACAGTGGCACAGACGAACGAAATCCATCGATATTCCCAAGGACAGCACGGGCACGGGCACGGCGCGGCGCCCGTCCTGGTCCCCAGCCTTTCCGGGCTACAACTCGCCCCCCATGCGGTCGCCACGGCAAGATGTGGCGCGGCCCAAGGGTTCAGCTGGGGGTTGAGATTGGTGATGTATGGAAAATCACCATGTTCAATGGAAAGTCACAATTTTCAATGGGAAAATCACCATGTTCAATGGAAAGTCACCATTTTTAATGGGAAAATCACCATGTTCAATGGGAAAATCACCATGTTCAATGGGAAAATCCACTGGTAAACATACAAAAAAACTATGGAAAGATTGGTGAAAGTGATGTTAAAATATACTAAATACATGGGAAATACATGCGTTTAAGGGTTGAAGACTTATAGAAAAATGGTTCGTTTTGATGTGCAAGATGTGGAAGTTTAGATATTTCTGGGGTTGTAAGTCTTGAATGGCTATTGAAGCATTGGGCACTACAGGACAGGTCACCAGTTTGGGAAGTGAGAGAGGGGAGCTAAAGGAGCTGGCGAAGTGGTCAGGTCACGTTTTTGTGTCCCGTCATCGGTGTAGGTGCAGAATCAGAATTTGTGCTTTCTAACATGATTAAAAACATGGTTTCACATGGTTTCACATGGTTTGCCGCCAAGGCTCTGCCACTTATGGAGATGCCCAAAGCCCAAAGGTGGCAGAAATGGTGGAATGACGAAACATCCATGGTGAAATGATGCCAGAGTTATGGAGATCTGATGGATTGAGAAATTGACATCATGGCAACCAGGAAGTTTGTCATCCAACATTTCTCGTAATATGTGATCAATACATATATCATATATATATATCATATATGATAAATATGATCAATCAATGACATGTCAACAGCCTGCATTCGTAAGGATTCGGTCTCGGTGATCCATGTTGATCCCAGGTGCAGCACCAGCAGTTTGTCCTTGGGCGATGGAAGGGACCGAGACCCAAGGGGGTCAGGAGCCGAGATCATGGAAATCCCAGGAAAAATCACGCGAAAAATCACATTGGATTCATTGGATCAGCATTTTTTGAGAGCCAAAAAAGTGGGACATTGGGTGTTTGTCATTTTCTGAACATGGTTTTTCTATGTTTTTCTGAGATTGTTTTCTATTTTTGGGGTTGATGGTGTCCAAATTTAGCAGTTGCTGAAGCTCAGGTCTACGGTGGAGACCACCATGACCTGGCTCATGGAGGAGGCAGAACATTTTGACATTGAGGGTGGTTAAAAAAATGGTGAAAATTACTTAAATATAAATATGGTTTATATATATGTTTATATATGGTTAATATATGGTTAATATATAAACATTGAGGGTTTATAAAATTGTGACTTTCACAGTTTCAAGTCATTCAGCATTTGCCCTATTTTTCTGGCAGTTGCATCGTATTGCTGAGTTTGAGCCGACTCGTTTCAAACATCGGCTCAGGTGAAAAAGCCATTCGATCTTCGTGATGATCCTTTGATCCGGGTGATCTTGGCCAAGGTCTGGAAGGGTTGGATTCCACGGTTGGATTCCAGGGTTGGATCATGTTGGATGATGAGAATCTGGGGTTTTGACCAAGGGCCAAATATGGCCAAATTTAAGATGATTTGAGATGATTTTAGAAAGTTGTCCTTCTATTCCAAATATGTGCTATTTTTGTGGATGCAGAATATGTTTCTTCCATGTTTGGCGTCTCAGGTGCAAAAATGGGATCTCTTGAGATGTCTTCCACTGTGGTAAAAATCCAAGGTCTGAGGTCCGAATGGTCAGTTCCTTATCCAAAGCCTGTTGATTGATTAATAATTTTCTTATATGAGCTGAAAAAAAATGTTTTACATGTTTTACTATCCACTATAATATCCACTATTAGATGAGCTGAAAAAATAATTTATATGATGTTTTACTATCCACTATAATTTACTATCAATATCCACTATGTATTTTTGGGGATATTGGGGATTCTCACCATCCATCGAAATCTGCCGAATCCCCAGCTGAATTTTCTCATCATTTTCGCATATCCTCCGCCTCCCAGGTGAATTCGGAGCCATGCGTTCACTTCCTCCTGATCAACATGCACCATTCGGTGACGGATGGACGATCGTTGGCCATCTTCAGGCGGAAGCAAAAATGTGTTCCTAGTGGATTGGAGATGATTGGAGATGATTGGAGCGGTCAGGCATGAGCTCAGCACTGCCTACAATCAGCAGTTGTTGAAGCAGGTGCAACTGGCAGGGAATGTTTCAGAATGTTTCAGAATGTTTCAGAATGTTTCAGAATGTTTCAGATCTTTGAAAAGGCCTACAGAAAAAGTCCTTGATAATGTGAAGCATCAAACAATTCCATCAATTCCCAAACAGAACTCGTGGAGAGTTGATCTTGTCCGAGGCAGCTCAGCTACCGCCGTTGTCGATGCAATATGCAGACTTTGCCTATTGGCAGCGACAGTGGATGGCGCAGGCTCGTGGCCTGCAAAGTTGTTTGATGGGACCACATAACTAGTAATTTAGAACCAGTTCAATGTGAAAACTGTGAAAAGCCAATCAACGCAATATGAAACCAACATGTCATTCTCTTTCATTCAGAAATTTCAGAATCCTCAAAGCTCTTTCGATGTGTTTCCACGACGCAGGGGCGCATGGAGAAGGAACTGGAATATTGGCGAGTTCAACTGCAAGGTTTGCCAGCGTTGCAGGCGCTCAGACTACTATCCCATACTATCTCAGACTACTATCCCATACTATCTCAACTAACATCCTACAGCATTTCACCATATTTTCACCTGGCATTTGCTGACTTTGCTGGACATCTCAGCTCTCTGGAAATGAGTCGGCGAACCGCAGGTGCCTACAGACTATGCGCGGCCAGCAACACTACCCTTGGATGGTGGTCAGGTGCACCCCCCCAAAAAAAGAAACATATGTTCCATGGCGGTTTATTGCAACAGAATTCCAATGGTTCCAATGGGTTGGAATCTTTGCTGTGTATCTCAACATCTCTGCAGTTCCATTGACCAACATGACAGACTATTGATGTTCTCCATTTATGTTCTCCAAACAGCCAGCTGATGTTGCAGCTGATTTTATCCAGGTGCCTTTTCAACTCCAGCCAGCATTGGCCAACCGCCTTCGGAGCTTGGCCCGAGCCAAAGGTGCGGTTACCCAACGGAAGTTTCCAAAGGTGCCATATCGATTCTCCACCGTTGGAAGATAAGAGGTGGATAGTGGATGACTATTTACCATCTATTTCATACCATCTCTATCCATTTACATGAAATTGTTGGATGTTGAAGGCACAGTTATATATTTTTCTATCCAAATTTCACCATTCATTCACCATTCATTCAAGTGACATTCAAGTGACACATTCAAGTGACATTCAAGTGACAGCCAGGTGCCACTTTGTTTTCGGTTCTTCTGGGAATCTTCGCCTTGGTCCTGGGTCGCTATGGTGGTGCCATGGATTTAGCCATTGCTTCACCGGTGGCCAATCGCAATGGGTGAGATCCTCAGAATCTATGGCAGATTCATGAGAAAAACCAGGATGTTGATCCTCATGTTGATGGTAAATCCATGGTAAATAATGAGAAAAACCATATGGTAAATCTCTATCGAACCATGGTACATCCTCCATGGTTGGATCCTCTGAGAAAAGTTGGAAATGTTGGAACATGAAACTAACTGTCTATATATCTGTTTATTGTTTTCTGGAATGGAACATGGAATATCATGGAACTAACTGTAGAGTTTTCTGGAAGATTCAACAGAACGCAACAGATATACCACCGTAATATACCACTCAAATACAACCGATTCCAACAGATGTCTTGCCCACTGTCAGGCCTGCTGTTGAGCCGCTGATCGGTTACTTTGTGCTGATCCCTCAGCTTGATAAAAAGTCGTGCTGATCGGGTATCGTATCGGTCGTGTTTCGGTTGGAAACTAGGAGACCCTGAAATCCTCTCATTGAAAAAGGGTTATTATTGGCTTGCCCCTCATTAAAAAATGATTATATTGGTTTACAGTGGTTTATCAGTTTATATCATGTGTATCATCACGTTGGTCCTATAAAAATTCAATCGACAATTTTGGGGGTCTATGTCCGATCTCCATCCCACGACCACAGACATCACCAGGAACACCGTCATCTTCCGAGTGGCCATGCTGGGTGGTTCCTTTGAGGAGCCATGGCAATCAGATGGCTGGGGGATATTTTGGGGCCCTAAACAAACTTGGTGATTGCATCGCATCAATTATTGCAATCCCATGACGAAAATTCAGAACATATACTTAGTATCACATAGCTCACATGTATCACTGAGTAGCCAAAGAAACTCTGAAACAACAAATAGAAAATTGGCTCCCATAGGATCTGCTGCAACGCCTACGGGACACAGTGCTGGGAGCCTTTAAGCACTCATCAGCCTGGGAGCCAAGCCCAGTGGACAGTTTCACAGCTCTTTCCGAAGCAGTTCTCAAGCACTTTCGAATCAGTGTCATCTTGTCATGCTGTCATTGTGACGTTTTCATGATATTTTCAGTGTGCACTTGAAGGGTTTGGAGTCATAGGGGAAGTCATTGGGAAGTCTTCAGGTCCCGTATGCCGTGGTCCTTGAGGTGCGCAGTGAAATCTACTCACGACACTGAGCCACAGGATTTTCCAGTGAAAACATCAGAAAAAATGCCACGAAAAATGCCACAAAACTTACACAAATTACACTAAAGTTATGCTCTCTCATGATCTTATCAATCTCCCGTCTTCAATAGGTCTTGAGGCTTGCTCCTATCATCTCGTCCATCTCAATCCATGATTCAGGCAGCGGAACTGGATGCTGCTGCCATTCCAGCAATGTTTGTCCTGCAGGAGCTCATGATTTTGAGAGATGTTGTGCCTTACCATAAAGGAAACTCCAAAAAAGTGACTTTTCTTGGCTTCAAAGTCTGAAGTTGATGCAAGTTGACGCCTGGCATATCTTGAATCGACATGTTGTGACGCATTCGCACGGTCCTAGGGTGCCGTTTCATCCGATGTCGTGCAAGGACAAAGATGAAATTTCTTGGAGCATGGAGGCACAGGTTTAGAACTAAAAGTTGTGCCCAATGAACTTGAATGAAGGTCCATGGTTCATCTTAGTCTTAGCTGTGTGTTTTTAGATGTGTGCCTTGTGTTTCTCGCATCAAAGCAGGTCAGCTGTGTGCCTTGTGTTTCTTCATATGTCGGCTTTGTGGCAGATCTGTCAGGGTTTGCGTGTGGAGCAAGTGGAGCTTGAACGTACCGCAGCTTTGTTCGACATTACCTGTGAGATGCAGGCAAGGTTGGCCAAGCCTGGCAGCAATGGACGGCTAACAGTTTTCCAGAAACTGAAACTGAGAAATTCAGTGGTGGTCAGTATCCATGATGAAACATGATGTTACATTATAGTTCAACATATTATTTCCCAGCTCTTCAAAAGGCATTTCTCACATTAAAAGTGTCACTTTTTTTTCCAAAATTTCTGCCCAGGAGATGCCCGGCACCAGTGGAGGATTACAGGGATACATCGCCCTGCTGGCGGTTTTTTGGGGATGAAATCCATGGGAGTTCCATGGGAAAAGTTGCGAAAATGCGCCAGGTCTACAACCGACACCTGTGGAATATCGCACGTGCGGAGCGTTTCGCACAAGCCTTCCAGGTGTGGGAAAACCACCGGAAAACCATGGAGAAGTGAGACAAGTATACATAAGTGATGTAAGGAGTCGTGAGAAATGTGATGAGAAGTTTGGTAGATGAGGACATCGTCGAATTTTCGAGTATGTGATGTGACACAATCTTTAATCTCGAGTGATGAAATCATAATATAATATATATTAATACAATTAAATTATTGAATCAAGATGAATGAAGCGTCAGAAACCAAAGTAAAGAAAGAATAAGAAACATGCGAAATGTCGAAATGTGCCTCTGATTTAGTGATGTTAGGCATTGGCAATGGCAGTTGCAGAACAACCCACAGCAGAGCTTCTGTCCGGGACTGTGAGGGCCAAACTATCAGATTTCGTAACATCCAGTTGATAATTGATAATTGATATGATATAATTGTGCAAATGGGAACTTCAGAGTATTGCAATGTGTTTGTCAACATTGTAGTAAGAATGCCGGAGCCTTGTGCTTACCTGTTCCTTGCTTTTTGAGGAGATTCTGAAGTGATTTCCGTATATTTCCGTGAGGTACTTGAAGACTATGACATAGCGTAAGGAAACGCTTGAGACATCTCCAAGCTGGTTTTGATGCCGCAAATCATGCCCCCAAATGTGGTTCTGTGACTTCCTCTCGTTATTTTGTCCTGCATGAGGTCACATCCACCAATGAGCGAACGCGCATCTTGGAATGGGGCCGCCACAACAAGCCCTCGGTGTCGCCCACACCCTTGGTCAAGGCCAGGAACATCCAGGAACGGTCTCAGAGCCAAGTTTTGAACGAATTTCAACAGGCTTAAAGGATGCCACCAATGGTAACTAGTAACTAACTAATAACATCTAATATCCCTGAACAGATGGTAATTAGTAACCATGAAACATCAATAAATAGCAATAAACAGCCATAAACAGCCATAAACAGCCATAAACAGCTTAAATGAAGTAAATGATAATATATGATAATCATCAAACCGCACCAGGCAGTTGCCACAGCCAGGCCTTCCAGCTCCAGATTCTTCAGTGTCGCCAACAGCCTGCCATCGTCGATGTCTCGTTCTTAAAATTCGCCAACAGCACACGGCCACGGCACAGGTTGGAAAAGGATGGAAAAAAATGATGGAACAACTTGGTTTCTAAGTAGCTAAGTATACATGTGAGCTACGTTTTTTTTTAATATAAAAGGGTTTATATAGAGTGTAAACTGGATGTTGCTTTTGGTGTGGTTTTACCTGGCTGGCGTAAGGATTGCGTAGGATTGGCGTAGGCATTTTTCAAGGTTCCAAATATCTTCTGGTTTGCGTAGGCAACATTTCATTGTATTTCAAATGCTCGTACATGATCGGCGTTGGAATCTCACGCTTTAAAATTGATTCAATGTTATCCACAAAAGGTTCAAAGGCACCGGGTTCATTCATGGATAGTTGTCTATACGAACAAACCGTGGAACTTGCCCGGAAGAGCAGCTATACAAAGGCAGCAGAGCAGCTTAAACCGTCTTGATGTTCTTCGCTTTCCACCTGCTTGTTGCTAGATGGGCCATATTAGCTCTTGCTTAAGAGGAATGTTTCACCAGATTCCTGCCAGGAGGCCCCTGGAACAGGCGTAGGCTTCGCGTAGACTTCGGGTAGGCACCGCGTAGGCTCGGGTGCCCGGACTGACCACCAGCCCACGTCCGCACCAGTCCATATTCGACACATTGAACCGCCCAGAGCTGCCATTCACCAAGCTAGCGACAGTCGAACACGTCGCTTGGCTTGACTCCAGCATAGTCAAAAGTTACTAGCTGAGTCTTCAGTGATTTATCATGATTTATCCACCAGATGTTTAGTGTGCGCTTTGGGACCTGGTTGCTGGTGCGGCTGCTGCACATGGGTGTGGCTGCAAGATGTCTATGGGCGCTTTGGAGCCTGGGCGCTCGTGCTGCAAAAATGTGAATGGGACTGTGGTCGCGTAGGCAAAAGTTCCGTTTCCAACCTTCCAAAAGCAAACAGAAGTGTGACGGCGTAGGCAAAAACATACATTGTGGCGTCGCTTTATGCGGGCGTTGGGCCTGCGTAGGCACACCTTCAAAGGGATGAGCCGCGTAGGCTCCCACTGTGGCCGCGTAGGCATTGCGTAGACAGTGGCGTAGGCAGCACAGGAGTAGACGGACCCAGACAACAAAAAAAACACAGCTCATGTGAAGACACTGGATTCCAAGCATGTCATATATGTCATGCAGTACGCGTGATGTTCATCGCATCAAGTTGCGCCTGTCTCGAGATGTCTCGAGATGTCTCGAGGACCAAACCTGGACTTACGAAGAGTTCGGGGCGCGCGTGACAGCGCTTGCTGCTGTTTGAGACTCAGAACAACAAACGGAGGTGCAGTTGAGAAACAGGATACTTGGTGGCTCATCCCACGGCTCGAAAGTGGGTGAAAAAAACCCAGTGATTTCAGTGGATTAACCCTACAAAAATCCCATTTATAACTGGGGTTATAACCCACTTACGAGCAGTGGGATGAGCCACCAAGTAGACAATGATAGACAAATATCACAGGACGATCGGATTCTTCGTTGTTGGCATGGCATCACAGAGCTTTTCACAAAAAGGGTGCCTCATAGGTCGACGAATTTGATGATACGGGATTGCAGAAGTGAAACATGATGAAACCCAAAAAACTCTTAAAACCAGTCATTTACATGGAAGCCATTGGAAAACCTGCATTCCTGGTGTGATTTTCCAGTTTTTGATTGGCTGAAAATTGGTTTTCATCAGGCCTTGAAAGCAAAAGTGTCAAAGACGCCTGGTGAATCCTTCATCGGTTTGCTGCTTGCGCGTTCAGTGGATCTTGCTGTCGTGCCGACCTCAGTTTGGGATCAGAATCATCCAGATTCCAACGCTGCAGAGTTACATCTTTCAAAATGTTGAAATATGTTGAAATGATAAGTTTGATAAGTAAAGATAGTAAATTTAAAGTAATGTTGGATGTTACTTCTTTCATGTAAAGATAGTGAAGAACAGAACATCAGATAGTAAATTTAAAGTAATGTTGGATGTTTTACTTCTTTCATGTAAAGATAGTGAAGAACAGAACATCAGATAGTAAATTTAAAGTAATGTTGGATGTTACTTCTTTCATGTAAAGATAGTGAAGAACAGAACATCAGATAGTAAATTTAAAGTAATGTTGGATGTTACTTCTTTCATGTAAAGATAGTGAAGAACATCAGATAGTAAATTTAAATAATGTTGGATGTTACTCTTTCATCAGAACAGAACATCAGATAAAATTTACAGTTGGATGTTACTGTAAAGATAGGAACCATCCAGATAGTAAATTTAAAGTAATGTTGGATGTTACTTCTTTCATGTAAAGATAGTGAAGAACAGAACATCAGATAGTAAATTTAAAGTAATGTTGGATGTTACTTCTTTCATGTAAAGATAATGAAGAACAGAACATCAGATAGTAAATTTAAAGTAATGTTGGATGTTACTTCTTTCATGTAAAGATAGTGAAGAACAGAACATCAGATAGTAAATTTAAAGTAATGTTGGATGTTACTTCTTTCATGTAAAGATAGTGAAGAACAGAACATCAGATAGTAAATTTAAATTAATGTTGGATGTTACTTCTTTCATGTAAAGATAGTGAAGAACAGAACATCAGATAGTAAATTTAAAGTAATGTTGGATGTTACTTCTTTCATGTAAAGATAGTGAAGAACAGAACATCAGATAGTAAATTTAAAGTAATGTTGGATGTTACTTCTTTCATGTAAAGATAGTGAAGAACCGAACATCAGATAGTAAATTTAAAGTAATGTTGGATGTTAC
>CAMXCT020000546.1:748648-798096 GCA_947184155.2 Cladocopium goreaui | reverse complement strand
AGATAGTAAATTTACAGTAATGTTGGATGTTACTTCTTTTCATGTCAAGATGTGAAGAACAGAACATCAGATAGTAAATTTACAGTAATGTTGGATGTTACTTCTTTCATGTAAAGATAGTGAAGAACAGAACATCAGATAGTAAATTTACAGTAGTGTTGGATGTTACTTCTTTCATGTAAAGATAGTGAAGAACAGAACATCAGATAGTAAATTTACAGTAATGTTGGATGTTACTTCTTTCATGTAAAGATAGTGAAGAACAGAACATCAGATAGTAAATTTACAGTAATGTTGGATGTTACTTCTTTCATGTAAAGATAGTAAAGAGCAGAACATCAACAAGTCCATGCGATTCCATGCGCCGCAAAAAGAACGATGACCATGGCAGCTCGCTACAGGCAATTTGGGCCACACTTGGAGTGGGGGCTGCTTATGTTCCCATTGATCCTGAGTATCCCATCGAACGGATCAAGCACATTTTGGAGAATGCTCAGCCCAAGCTGATGCTTTGCCGAGAAGAGAAGCGTCACTTGATCGAGACCGCCGCCACGGCCGCCGAGTGCGACATCTTCACGGCAGAAACGTGGCCGGAGCAGGGCCCAAAAGGCAAGAGCTCCATAGAACAGATTGAACAGGCTCCTCCTTTACATTTGGCCTATATCATTTACACATCTGGATCCACGGGAAAACCCAAGGCAGGGACACAGGGACTAAACACCTTTTTATATCGGCAATTGAGTTGAACGATGTTGAAAGAATGTTGAAAGATGTCGGCAATTTCTGAGTTTGAACGTCGAACTTCAACGCATTCCATCCACCAGCTCGATCCGGCTCAGGGGGTGGCCATTGATCATCGAGCAGCAGCCAACATGGTCAGAGAACAGCTAGCGCTCATGAACATTTCCAAGGAAGACCGTGTGCTCCAATTCTTCAAACCTGCATTTGATGGTGCGGTACAGGAGTACTTGAGCACATTCTGTGGAGGCCCGTTGCTGACTTCGGATTGAAAAGAGCCAAATGTTGCAATGAACATTGTCTTGGCAGACAAGCACCCCAGCACCCTAGGTTTGGAATTTAAGGCCGGTGTGGCTTTTGGAATGAGACTTTGACATGGCTTTCCACTTGCCTTACATATCTTACATCGAATATTACCTTATCACATACCTTCTATCATTTCTGTCTAACAGTCCATAAATGATCAGATCATCTCCACCCTGCTGTTGCCTGGTTGCCTGCCATGTGAGGCGCTTGTTTGGTCCTTTGGGGCGAGGAAGGCTTTGCTGAAGCTTTGACCCAACAGAAGGTGTCCTGTGCCACGTTGACGCCTTCGGCGCTGTCGGTGTTGCAGCCATCGCGCCTTGGGGCCTTGAAGAAATTGGCGGTGGCCGCTGAGGCGTGCCCCCCAGCCTTGGTCGAAACCTGGGCCCCGGGGCGACATTTGGTGAACGCCTATGGTCCATCGGAAAACACCGTGGTCTCCACGTGGGCAGAATTGACCATACAAAAATCTGAAGAGGGCTTTACATTGGATGCTGGGTTTTGTTTAAGGTGATTTGGCTTATTTTCCCAATAGGAAATCCACCATTTGGGGAATCTATAGTGAAGATTTTTTATTTTTTGGAAACCCCGAATCAGCAAATCCAAGGATGTACAAGGCGATTCTCCATCAGTAGGAGGTTCCTTTTTGTCTTTGTGTTCCATATCTCGGTCACAACACCATGTACCAATTGGTCGCCCGTTGATGGGAGCTCCTGGGCTTGCTTTGGCATCGAATTTTTTCCTGGTTCCTTCAGTTCCTTCCGGGGAATCCCAATGTTTTTTTGCCACAAAAGTCGGAAAAGAAACAAAAAGTGACCTTGATGTCCTGCAATATCCTGCGATGTCCTGCTATGTCCTATCGCCATCTATCGCCAAGGTTCAGTGTTATGTCTTTGAAGCATCGATGTTTAAATCTTTGCAGCCCATCGGTGCACCGGGTGAACTTTGTTTGGGAGGTGATCAATTGGCACAGGGATACTATCGCGATGCTGCGAAAACGGCTGAAAAGTTTGTGACGAATCCACTGAACGGAAAGCGGATGTACAAAACCGGGGATCTGGTGATGTGGCTGCCCTGCGGCCAACTCCTCTACCTGGGCCGCAACGATGAGATGGTGGGAGCCTCGGTACCTCGGGAGCCTCAGCACAGCTCTGATAGTTGCTGAGTTACTGGGTCCAAAGACCAAAGTTTGTTTCAAGAAAGGACTTGATGGCACACAGCTCTGCATAGCTTTGCATAGCTTTGCTTATGTTGTGATATGTTGTGATATGTTGTGATATGTTGATCTATTTGATCTATTTGATCTGTAGGTCAAAGTCAGAGGATTTCGGATTGTCGCGATCTCAGTTCAATTTTTTGTGTTGAAACATGTTGCAACACTCAGAAACAGTCAGAAACAGACTCAGCTCATTGTCGCGTTCCAGTGTTCCAAGATGTTCCAAGGAGCTCACAGAGGTTGAGGCTGCTTTGGCAGCCTTGGGTGCACAGGCCGTCCGAGTCCAGAGATGTCCAGAGCAATTCATCTGAGTTTGGAAAAGCAGAGAGAAGTCCCATGTTCCAAAGATGCTCCAAAGATCTTCTGATTTCTTGAGGGTTTCTTGTGGTTTTCTTGTGGTTTTCTTGGATTTGGAGTTTGTTGCTGTCTCGCTTGGCATTGATGATATTGATGCGACGGTCGACCTTTCGATTTCCGATCCTGTGTGTAATCCTGTGTGTGTAAAAGAATGTTGCAAAAAGTGAACTCGAAGAATCACGTGACTCTGGTGCTGTATCCACAGCTGGTGTTCAATGGTGTTCAGTTATGTTGACACATGTTGACACATCATACACAGAATCTCTTCCTACTCCAGGCTGTAGCAGTGGGACTCAATGTCGCCAAGGCAATGAGTTTCGGACAGCAGTAGATGTAGTCTGAGCTGATGGTGTTTCAATTTCCAAGACAGCAGACAGGATGGACTCTGGGCTTGGGTCACACCTGAGTCTTTGTCTCCCAACACATTGAGAATGGCAGCGCACTGAGAAATGATGGATCACCGTAAACACTGTAGAACTATGTAGAACTGGAGGTTCATGTTGATTTAATTTCAATATATTTCAATAGATTCCAATATTAGTTTCAATGGTGTGGCAAAGAGATCAAAGAGATCAAAGAGCAACTGGCAAACATCCCAGCACAGTCCAATCTTCATCATCCAATCTTCATCCAGTTGTGAAAAATTCCTCAGCAGATGTCCCAGGAACTGCAGAAGACCCTGCCGCAGTACATGGTGCCCAGCAGGTGGCTCTACGATCAAAAAAACCATCGGAATATCCATCGATGTGGGGGGAAAAAATATGGGAAAACCGATATGTTACCAGAGGCTGACTGTGAAGTATAACTCGAAATGATTTTCATGATATGACATATGGTCGAATTGATTATTGAATGGTGTTGAATGGTGTTGAATGGTGTTGAATGGTGTTGAATGAACCACCTTTTGCTTGACAGAGTGTTTACCTTTACGTTGCATGATGGACTTGCAATGACTTGCATCTATCAGTGCGAAATCGCAGGATCACAGCTCTGTCCAGCCTGCCATTGACGCCCAACGGCAAGATTGACAAGCAGCGGCTGATTGCCGAATCCTGCGCAGAGGCATTAGTTGGATGATTTACCCATTTCAATGCTGATTTTCCATGGTAAACTGTTAGTTTACCAGGATTACCAGGATATGGTGTATGGATGTGTATGGTTTAACATAGTCACAGTTGATTGACCCATTCTAAGGCTTCCCAGATGGTGGGATCACTGACAGCCATACCATACCATTGCTACTGGCTGGTTGATGATGCTTTTCGGTGTATTTTAGAGCTGTGCTTGTGATGTGACACCTGGAAGGATATTAGTTAATTATTAGTTGATGTCCACATTTCAAATGGTGAATATATGTGAATATCAGTTGCCTCGCGATTGGGACATGGTTGTCACTATTCGTAGGGAAAATGATCTTCTTAGCTGGTGCTTCAGGCAGTCGACAGCAATGATCAGGAGCTTGCACGCGCATCATGCCTCATGCTGCGATGTAGTTCTAGTGATGTCTGGTGTTTGATCAGATTTTGGTCAGGGAATTCATTCGTGTTTTCTGATGTTTTCTGGTTTTTTCTGGTGTTCATGTCTTGTGGTCGCTCAGACAGGATGTGAGCTTCTTCGCCGCTCCTGAAACTTTGCTCGAGGGCAAGCTTTCTGCCACTCAAAGCAATTATGAAAACCAGCAAAGTTCGCACTAGCTGCGATACATTGACCAGACCAAGTCCCACACATTTTTTTGATTTTTTTTGGTGTCTCTTGACGCAATCACATCACAAAATAAGCGGTACATGTCAATCTGTGGAACGTCGTCTCAGGCTGCAGCAGCTGAAGCGTTGGGCCTTGAAAAGATTGGAGTGACCACAGACCTTCGAACAGTTTGGGACTTACGTGATGCTTACATTGCATGAAATCTGACATTTTTGGGTTGCTTTGGACCTAATTTTGTCTCACAAGAAAAGAAATAAGATGTTTTCAGATGTTGGAACTGTTTTTCTGATGTATTTCTGATGTTTCAAGGTGACTCAAACTTGGAGAGATCAATGATATTCAATGATCAAACAGCTCGTTATTCAGATTTGATTCAGCTCATGGGAGTCCAAAAGATCCAAAGTCTAAGGCTGGAATGACCTCTTTGAGGGCAGTGCTCTTATCGCAGAAGCTTCGAGATATGGGTCCGCTCCACAGCGACTCCGAACATGTTTTCCAGTTCTTACTGTATAGTCATTACTGTATAGTCATTTCCAGTTATATACATTATAATCCATTATATACATGTTGTCATGACTTGTCATGTGATTTAATCATTCTCATTTGATGCAATTGAAGGTTGTACCATGTTGTACCCATAGGCCTGCAAAATAATGAGGCCTGACGATGCCGCTGAGTGCTATCTATGAGTTGCAGACCGTGAGAGCCATCGCAGAGCATTTGGCAACTCAGGCAACGAGAGCCGATGGATCCGATGGAAATCGATGGAAACCTCTCCAATCCCATAGGATCCATGTATGGTATATTAATGCTAACATGACTGGGGTATATTGATGGGATCCATGTTACCATATATACCAGCACCATGGACCCTATGGGAATTGAAAAAGATGGTTCCTTGATTTGCTTCGTGCTGTGAGCAATTCTGACGATGAATTGGAATAGGAAGGGTAGCAGCCGGGTAGCAGCCACAAGGATAAGCAACGGACAGTTGCGAGATGTCAACAGGCGACGAACAACGAGTCTTCAGCGGGAGAGGCGACATCGGACACGCAGAACATGAAACCCACAGCGTCTTTTCAAGTCAGACCGGGCCTGGGAGGACAAGATGCTGTTCATATGCTGTTTATTTAGACAAATTTGAAGACGAAGCATTCCATATATTTATCCGTGTTTATTCATATTTATCCATGGTTTACTGTGGTGTTTTTATCATAGGTGAATAGTTGTTATAGGGTTATACATAATATATATATATATACTATGCTATCCGGCCACCCCCACATATTTACATATATATTTGATGTAATTATAGTATATATATAATATGTTATCCGGGTCACCCCCATATGTTTACATATATATATATATATACTATCTTATCGGGTCACCCACACATACACACACATATATATATACTTTAAACCCCACAACGCTTCCACTCAGCTATCACAGCAGCAACAGCCGGCTTTTTTCAAAAATTACCCATTTTGACAGAATTACCCATTCACTACCGGTAGCGAGCGTTCTAATTGCTCCCCATCATCCCAATTCTTGACAGAATTCCCCATTCACTACCGGTAGCGAGCGTTCTAAGGAACCCCAATCGTCCCAATTTTTGAAAGAATTCCCCATTCACTACCGGTAGCGAGCGTTCTAAGGAACCCCAATCGTCCCAATTTTTGAAAGAATTCCCCATTCACTACCGGTAGCGAGTGTTCTAAGGGCCCCCCAATCATCCATATGTATAATTGCTGCTTTTAAGATAGATAGCGTTCTAACAGGGAGCGACCGTCGCTCCCTCTTAGAACACTCACTACCGGTAGCGAGCGTTCTAAGGGCCCCCGATCATCCCAATTTTAGAAAAAATCAATTCAAACCCCAATTCACTACCGGTAGCGAGCGTTCTAAGGAACCCCGATCATCCCAATTTTTGAAAAAATCCACTCAAATCCCAATTCAGCTGCTGTTGCTGCTGTGATAGCTGAGTGGAAGCGTTGTGGGGTTTAAAGTATATATATATGTATGTGTGGGTGACCCGATAAGATAGTATATATATATATATATGGTCCCGTCCTCCGTCTCTCCACCCCCCCCCCTCCCCCCCCCCATGGGTTGGGTCCCCAGGTAGCAGCCCCCCTTCCCTTCTATTTGCAAGCTATTGGCAGCATTTCTGAGGTCCAGCTTCGTATTTGCTAGGTCTTTGCAGTATTTCTGACTACCAGCCTCGCATTTACTAGCTACATGCTACCTTTTAGGCGACCTACGTAGCACATATACTCCTTCAAAGTACCTACGTGCTACCTATAGTCATATATACATGTGCTATGTATCTACTGTATCTACTTCCTATTTACTACCTGTGTACTCTGACAACACCACCTGTGTTTAACATATACCGTACCGAACAATCAATCAATGATGCCATGCATACCATACCTATCATACCTATCATACCTATCATACCTATCATATCTATCATACACACCATACATACCATACATATGAAATGTAATTACCACACCTACGATACATACAATAGCAAACATACATGCCATACATACCATACATACCTTACATAGGAAATATGCCATACCATCATAGTAATCATACATACCATACAGACCATACATACTGTCATATCAAACATACCATACCCAACAGACTTACATACCATACCTACCATCCATACAATACCAACCACTCATGCCATACATACCATACCTACCATACATACCAAACATACCATACTTTCCAAACATGCCATACCAGACCGACCATACACACCATACATACCCAACATACCATACCACACCCCCACCACACCACAGGGGGGGGAGGGGGACAGCGCCATACCGCCACCACACCACAGGGGGGGAGGGGGAAGATCTCATATGGGGCCAGTATATGGGACCCATCCCATGGGGGGTGGGGGGAGGGGGGGGGTGGCAGGGCCTGGTGCATATATATACATATGTAAACATATGGGGGTGACCCGGATAACATATTATATATACTATAATTACATAAAATATATATGTAAATATGTGGGGGTGACCCGATAGAATAGTATATATATATATATTATGTATAACCCTATAGCAACTATTCACCTATGATAAAAACACCACAGTTTATCCATATATTTATCCATATTTGCAACGTTTTGCAAGCGTGGTTTAAGTACGTTTCGGCCAGGAAATCGAGGTCGCGCATTGCGAGCTGGGAGTTTCTAGAGGCGAGACAGAGTCAGACAGAGAGACCCGATGAGACCCAGGTTGACTGCAGCTGGTGCAGAAGATCGATACATACCGCGGCCAAGAATAGATCTTAAAGGTAGCTGGTAGAGATGCAGTTTGTTCACAGTTGTTCACAGTCTTCAGAATCGAAGATATCGAAGGCAGAATCAAAGGTCTACTAAAGTCTACTGACAAGTCCATTTCTGATTCAGCTTGCTGCTATTAAATGAGATCTTGTTTCCCCAACATTCCCCAACTATGCCCCACTAAACCTTTGGAGGTATGAGATCACTTGGCTTCTTCCTTTGTCGCCTGCTTGTATGGGTCCAGTCCTCGGTTCCTGGGTCGACTTCCCAACTGTTCAGCACTCCGACACGACGCCGACGCCTGAGGTTTGGATCAGCGGCGTGGTGATTTGGCCGGCCATGCTGCCTCTGAGCCTGGCTCGGAGTGTGGTACCTTGGCCGCCTTGCTGTTCCATGCTGTTCCACATGTTCTGATGGTAAAAAGATTTGGTAAAAGATATGGCTATGAGTTAATACCTATTAATACCTATTAATACCATTTTTAGAGGGATGAACATCCAGGGGTACAAGGTTTTGACCCACTGCCATATGGTAAAAATGGTGATGACATGGGATGTTTTGATGGTAAAAATATGATGATGCCTTGTCAGGTGGTGAATGGAGCCATTCCAGCCTTCGCATGTTTGGTGTTTGGAGCCTCAGTTGCTGCTTCAGTTACCTCTTGACATATCTTGACATCGGAAAGTGGTGTGTTTTGGTGGTGTGTTTTGGTGGTGGAGGCTTGTCTGCTACCCCTTGTATTTGTTGACGACCATGTTCTTGGTCGACCTCTCAGATATTCACAAAGCTGAACCACGATGGACGATGGGAGTTGGAGTTGGAGTTGGTCAGGTCGTCTTGACGAAGTGGCTGGTGGTCGGCCAATATCGAGCAGGTGCTGATGAGCTCCAAAAAAAAATGTGTGGGTAAAATTGGTAAAAAGAGTGTCATAACCACCCATGACTGGGTGTTTTACCAGTGTCATCAACCACCCTTTTTACCACCCATGACTGGGAATGGTTCCATGGTTTGGATCCCAAATAAAAATGCTGATGGCTGGATGGCTTCGCTGCCAGGTTCACTGGCACTGAACTCATGGGCGTTTCTACGCTGGTGGGCAGTGGCACGACACCTAGAGTCCAAGCGTGTTGAACGAACGGGAATTCTACTGGAAGGGTTGGTGAAATGTAGCATAAATGTAGCATAAATGTTGGTTAAAGATGTTAAAGGTACCATAAATGTACCATAGATGTGCTATAAATGTACCAATTGAATCATGTGAGACATGTGAGACAGTACTTGAAGATGCGCTGATGCTGATATTGCTGGTGATGTTCAGTTCAAATGGTGATGTTCAAGTGGAAGATTTCATGATTAGCAGCCACTGTGGGGTTTAGGATCGACTGGTGATCTTTGTGAATGAGTTGTGCTTCAGTGCCTTCCGCGGGGGTCCAGTGCGCCTGGCGAACAAAATTGGATCCCAGATGGGATGATGATGATGATGATGATGATGATGATGATGTGGGATGGAACAAAGAGCAGATTCCAAGTACTTTTGCTACTTTGATATATACGTATATTTTAGTATATGTTGATATGGAAAAAATATTTTTTAATATATTTTGATATGCAATTCCTTCTGGTTTTGCAGGTATGGTTTCTATACTTGCGCGCGCCAGGACCACAGGATGGCACTTTTTTGGTGCTTTCAAACTGAGACTCCAAAGATCAACGAAAATAGTCATGGTCAAGTCGTAAACCCAATACTTAGCTGCAGCCATCCCTAAGATTTTACCCTTTTTATGGGTGATAAAACTGGTAAAACCATCCCATGTCATCCCCGGTTTAAGGCGGTTTCCATCGGTTTCCCACAACCAAAGTCTGTGTGTTTTCGACCGAAGCCCTGCTGTAGCCACTGTGCCTTTGTGCCTAGGCTGGGTTTGCGAGCTTCTGGATATTGTCGCATCGACACGCGTTACATTTCTGAGCACGGATACCAAGACTTTGACCGAAACGGTCCAAGAGGGGCCAAGAGCCCATGGTGGATGTGTTCGTATTTCATTCTGCAGCATTTATCAAAACTTTTACCATGTTTGCACTGGGAAGAAACCCGATCTGAATAAGCGGTGTAAGGGTCTAACAGTACGACCCTCTGGTAAACATACAAATAACTATGGAAAATCACCATGTTGAATGGGAAACTCCACTATTTCTATGGCCATTTTCAATAGCTATGTTAGTCTGTAGCTGTTCTCTGTGCCGTTGATGGGTCAGGTTCGACCTCATCACCTTGGGAAAGTTCTGCGGAATTTCCGAGGGCGCCAAGCTGCGGCCTGCCGTGGCAGAGGCGGAATCCATGCTCCAACCACCAAGATATTCCAAGCATTGCAACATGACTTCTTTGAGTTCTGCAAATTATATCCAAGCTATTGAACCTTTCTGGTTGTTTCATGTTTGTGTTGCAAGATAGTGAAAAATGTTGGATCTAACGAACTACATCATATTACATCATGTAGAAAGACCTTTGGATCCAGTACCAATAAGGAGATCGATCTTTTTTTAATATATGATTCCATTCATATTCCATCCATATTCCATATCGTTCCATATCATTCCATATCCATCCTGTGAGAGGCGGGGACACTCCATTTGCGCGGCCTGGTCTTTGGAGATTATTGCGCCGTGGGAGAAAATGCCGCTGGAGCCTCACGGAAAGATTTTGACAGATTTTGAAAGTGTCGTTGGAGAATGTATGACTGTATGGCATCATCTCAACATATCTCAACTATAAAGAAGACACAAAAACAGAGAAAAAAGAGATGTTTTGGGCTTTGGGACACCGGAACTTTCAGGTGTGTACAGCTGGTTGTGTGGCTGGAGACAATGTAACACTTCAGCCATTGTCTTGCTGGGCACGCTTGAAGATGAGAACTTGGTACTTGGTATTTGGATGGTTTTGGTCAGCTTGTCGTACCGAAGCGAAGTGAAAAGATCAGGTTCTTTGTGGTCAGGTTCTTCTATGAACAAGGAAATTGTACTGAGATCAACAAACACGTTGAATCCAGAGATATCCAGAGGAAGGAAAACATGGTGTGGAAATGTGTGGACGACACGACAAAAACGGTGCACGTGGCAGGTCTTTGTTTTCCGGGCGCACCGGGCGCACACTACCAGATGGTTCCGCAGCTCCCTTGGCAACTGGTGACGATGCCCATTGGGGACAAAACAAAGACGTGTTGCATCATTTCGAGCGCCAAGAGGATAGGGAAATCAGAGAAGGAAACTGGATGAAACTGGTTGAAGTCTTAGTTTAAGTCTTAGTTTAAGTCTTAGTAACCAACTGAATGTTATTTATATTTAAGGGCTGCCGCCCCTGCCGCCGACCCCGGAAAAATTGGACCTCGATTTTTTGATCCTCCACCTTGTTTCTTTGACCCCCCACCTTGCCTTTTCGAGGCGCTTGCTACAATAGTATGGATATTATATATATATATATGTATATATATATATGGGCCCTATTATTATACATAGAAAGAGGAAAAGGCCGGGTGGTCACTTTGGAAGAAGATTTGGTGGACCGGGCGTGGTAAACCGGCTGGATTGATAGCTTGCTTACAGGTACGCAGGACCCCCTTCCGTTATATGTTGATTTATAATCCCATCTGACTATAGATGTATCCACCATAACTCCAAGTTATTTGGTAACCAAATGGCAAATCGTTTGGGGGCCACCGGGGATATCTATGGATATCTCGTATTTGTATACAATACAGTATGTATAGTTTTGTACATATCATATGATATATCATACATCTCACTATGATTAGATATAATATTCACATATATATATAGTACACTCATTCTATATTAACGTATACTCACGTGAAATCAAATGAAGACATATAGAGAGCACCCAACATAGATAGCCGATATTGAATTATCACTATTCTAGTAGGATTATTGTCAAAAAACATATCTTTTTTGGCATTGCTAAAATATACCCTCGGGTAAACGAACACAGGGCTTCCATAGAAACATGTCATGAAATCCAATGAATCAGCTTTTTTTGTTGGGAAAATCCCATATCAACCCTATCCAAAATCCGATTACTTCCACTAAAATCACCATGCGATCTGATTGAATCATGAAATCATATCTGGTTGGTGGTTTGGAACGTTTTTTATTTTTCCATAGATTGGGAATAATAACCCCAACTGACTTACTCATATTTTTCAGAGGGGTAGGTATACCACCAGCCAGATATGAAACAACATGAATGTCCATTGAATCCCACACTTTCCATCCAAAGCCACTGGTGGAGTCCTTTTTGTGGATGAAGCCTATTCTCTGAAGAAGGCTCGGTTTTCATGGGCCGGGGATGGGCTAAGTCACAGGTTCTAGGTAAACAAGAGAAATCATCCCTAAATGGTCGCAAGATTCAGGTTAGCGAAACATGATAATTTACTTATATAGATCTATAGAGATTGTTTGGTAGCGTTTGCCGCGGCACACTTTGCGTCAAAGCACCAAAACCCGCGGTGGAGCATGTATCGCGTCTGCTTGTCTTGTGATGCCGTCAAGACATGTGTCGTTTGTAACAAAAAACAAACTAAAGAATATTTCGGTGCCGGAGCATGGAAAACAGGACCCACAGCGAAGAACGTGCCTTCAATGCCAATCGAAATCCCGGGGCACATGGAGGTGTGCATCGTGTCACTTACGGAAGTCACGACAACAATTTTCTACCTTCGTTGCAAAACGGCCTTCTGGACGAGATGGCACGCAGACATGCGATGCGTGCCACGCCGCGCTCGTGCAAGGCAAGCTCCGCAAACGTGCTGCCAGCTCCGGCCGAGCCCGCCTGGAACCGCTGCGGAAAAAATTGCGCCACGATCAAGTGCTGCGCGAGACTTGGGAAGCAATTGCCCAACAGCGACAAAGACGCACAGGTCAGCCCGCGACAGGTGCAAGAAAAGACGCAGACGAGATGACGAGGCCCCACTTCGCACAAGAAAAGACGGTAACCAAAGAAAATCTGAACCAAGCCTTGCAAGCATCCGCAGCAGCACCACAGCAGCGGCTTTATGTGTACACGTGTCCTTTTTGCCACGATTTAATTACAACTCCAATTGCTTCCGGACACATCGACCACCGACGCATTTGTGGGAAACAATTTCGCGTACATGATGGGCTACTCCGGCCCATATTGCCCACGCAGCGTTATTCGCATGCATGCCCTACTTGTGGAACTTCTGTCCAAAGTACCATAAAGTCAGGACGAATTCAAATCAAGCATAAGCAACCGAATGGCCGCACGTGCCGTCGAACAAAATGGAACACATCCTGACAGAAGAGCAAAAGAAGCACCTGCCGACAGCAAAACAGCAAGGCACGGAAGGACGAACAGGCTACAGAATCGCACCGAAAAACTCTCTAACGTGACTTCTGGAATCCTACTAGAACTGAAGGCCTGAGGGAACTGATGAAGGATACTAGAAGGCTGCTGCCGTTGCCGCTGCTGCTGCTGCTGCTGCTGCTGCTGGACTTGCTGCTGCCGCTGCTACTGCCACTGCCGCTGCTCTTGCTGCTGCTGCTGCTGCTGCTGCTGACAGAAGTGTACCAAAAGCACCTCCCGGCACCAAACCAGCAAGGCACGGAAGGACGAACAGGCTACAGAATCGCACCGAAAAACTCTCTAACGTGACTCCTGGAATCCTACTAGAACTGAAGACCTGGGGGAACTGATGAAGGATACTAGACGGCTGCTGCCGTTGCTGCTAATGCTGCCGCTGACAGAAGAGTACGAAAAGCACCTCCCGGCATCAAAACAGAAAGGCACGAAAGGACGAACAGGTCACAGAATCGCACCAAAAAACTCTCTAACGTGACTTCTGGAATCCTATGAGAACTGAAGACTTGAGGGAGCTGATGAAGGATACTAGACGGCTGCTGCTGTTCTTACTGCTGCTGCTGACAGAAGTGTACCAAAAGCACCTCCCGGCACCAAAATAGCAAGGCACGGAAGGACGAACAGGCCACAGAATCGCACCAAAAAACTCTCTAACGTGACTTCTGGAATCCTAGACTAGAACTGAAGACCTGAGGGAACTAACTGATGAAGGACACTAGAAAGCTGCTGCCGTTGCCACTGCCGCTGCTGCTGGACTTGCTGCTGCCGCTGCTGCTGCCACTGCCGCTGCTCTTACTGCTGTTGCCGCTGCTGTTCTTACTGCTGCTGCTGACAGAAGTGTACCAAAAACACCTCCCGGCACCAAACCAGCAAGGCACGGAAGAACGAACAGGCTACAGAATCGCACCGAAATACTTTCGAACGTGACTTCTGGAATCCTACTATAGAATTGAAGACTTGAGGGAACTGTTAGAAGGCAGCTGCCGTTGCCGCAGCTGCTGCTGCTGGACTTGCTGCTGCCGTTGCTCCTGCTGCTGCTGCTGGCGCTGCTGCTGCCGCTGCTACTGCTGACAGAAGTATACCAAAAGCACCTCCCGGCACCAAAACAGCAGGGCACGGAAGGACGAACAGGCCACAGAATCGCACCGAAAAACTCTCTAACGTGACTTCTGGAATCCTACTAGAACTGAAGACCTGAGGGAACTGATGAAGGATACTAGACGGCTGCTGCCGTTGCTGCTGCTGCTGCTGGTGCTACCGCTGACAGAAGTGTATCAAAAGCACCTCCCGGCACCAAAACAGCAAGGCACGGAAGGGAACACCAAAACAGCAAGGCACGGAAGGACGAACAGGCTACAGAATCGCACCGAAAAACTCTCTAACGTGACATCTGGAATCCTACTAGAACTGAAGACCTGAGGGAACTGATGGATACTAGGCTGCTGCCGTTGCCGCTGCTGCTGCTGCTGGACTTGCTGCTGCCGATGCTCCTGCTGCTGCTGCTGGCGCTGCTGCTGCCGCTGCTACTGCTGACAGAAGTATACCAAAAGCACCTCCCGGCACCAAAACAGCAGGGCACGGAAGGACGAACAGGCCACAGAATCGCACCGAAAAACTCTCTAACGTGACTTCTGGAATCCTACTAGAACTGAAGACCTGAGGGAACTGATGAAGGAGACTAGAAGGCTGCTGCCGTTGCCGCTGCTACTGCTGCTGCTGCTGGACTTGCTACTGCCGCTGCTACTGCCACTGCCGCTGCTCTTACTGCTGCTGCTGCTGACAGAAATGTACCAAAAGCACCTCCCGGCACCAAAACAGCAGGGCACGGAAGGACGAACAGGCCACAGAATCGCACCGAAAAACTCTCTAACGTGACTAACGTGACTGGAATCCTACTAGAACTGAAGACCTGAGGGAACTGATGAAGGATACTAGACGGCTGCTGCCGTTGCTGCTACTGCTGCTGCTGCTGGTGCTGCCGCTAACAGAAGTGTACCAAAAGCACCTCCCGGCACCAAAACAGCAAGGCACGGAAGGACGACCAGGCCACAGAATCGCACCCAAAAACACCTAATTTCGTACCGGAAATGACGCCGAATCGCATTAAAAAAGTCCCTAACGTCCCTTCTGAAATCCTAACTTCTGGAATCCTACTAGAACTGAAGACCTGAGGGAACTGATGAAGGAGACTAGAAGGCTGCTGCCGTTGCCGCTGCTACTGCTGCTGCTGCTGGACTTGCAGCTGCCGCTGCTACTGCCACTGCCGCTGCTCTTACTGCTGCTGCTGCTGCTGTTCTTACTGCTGCTGCTGACAGAAATATAC
This sequence comes from Cladocopium goreaui, assembly GCA_947184155.2. NCBI lineage: Eukaryota > Dinophyceae > Suessiales > Symbiodiniaceae > Cladocopium > Cladocopium goreaui. The sequence continues at coordinate 782,741 of CAMXCT020000546.1, read as the reverse complement.
CAAAAGCTGCTGCTGCTGCTGACAGAAGTGTATCAAAAGCACCTCCCGGCACCAAAACAGCAAGGCACGGAAGGACGAACAGGCTACAGAATCGCACCGAAAAACTCTCTAACGTGACTTCTGGAATCCTACTAGAACTGAAGACATGAGGGAACTGATGGATACTAGGCTGCTGCCGTTGCCGCTACTGCTGCTGCTGGACGTGCTGCTGCCGTTGCTCCTGCTGCTGCTGCTGCTGCTGTGCTGCTGCTGCTGCTGCTGACAGAAGTGTACCAAAAGCACCTCCCGGCACCAAACCAGCAAGGCACGGAAGGACGAACCGGCTACAGAATCGCACCGAAAAACTCTCTAACGTGACTTCTGGAATCCTACTAGAACTGAAGACCTGAGGGAACTGATGAAGGACTGATGAAGGATACTAGAAGGCTGCTGCTGCTGCTGGACTTGCTGCTGCCGATGCTCCTGCTGCTGCTGCTGGCACTGCTGCTGCCGCTGCTACTGCTGACAGAAGTGTACCAAAAGCACCTCCCGGCACCAAAACAGCAGGGCACGGAAGGACGAACAGGCCACAGAATCGCACCGAAAAACTCTCTAACGTGACTTCTGGAATCCTACTAGAACTGAAGACCTGAGGGAACTGATGAAGGAGACTAGAAGGCTGCTGCCGTTGCCGCTGCTACTGCTGCTGCTGCTGGACTTGCTACTGCCGCTGCTACTGCCACTGCCGCTGCTCTTACTGCTGCTGCTGCTGACAGAAGTGTACCAAAAGCACCTCCCGGCACCAAAACAGCAGGGCACGGAAGGACGAACAGGCTACAGAATCGCACCGAAAAACTCTCTAACGTGACTTCTGGAATCCTACTAGAACTGAAGACCTGAGGGAACTGATGAAGGATACTAGACGGCTGCTGCCGTTGCTGCTGCTGCTGCTGGTGCTGCCGCTGACAAAAGTGTACCAAAAGCACCTCCCGGCACCAAAACAGCAGGGCACGGAAAGACGAACAGGCCACAGAATCGCACCGAAAAACTCTCTAACGTGACTTCTGGAATCCTACTAGAACTGAAGACCTGAGGGAACTGATGGATACTAGGCTGCTGCCGTTACCGCTGCTGCTGCTGCTGGACTTGCTGCTGCCGTTGCTCCTGCTGCTACTGCCACTGCCGCTGCTCTTACTGCTGCTGCTGCTGACAGAAGTGTACCAAAAGCACCTCCCGGCACCAAAACAGCAGGGCACGGAAGGACTAACAGGCCACAGAATCGCACCGAAAAACTCTCTAACGTGACTTCTGGAATCCGACTAGAACTGAAGACCTGAGGGAACTGATGAAGGATACTAGACGGCTGCTGCCGTTGCAGCTGCTGCTGCTGGTGCTGCCGCTGACAGAAGTGTATCAAAAGCACCTCCCGGCACCAAAACAGCAAGGCACGGAAGGACGAACAGGCTACAGAATCGCACCGAAAAACTCTCTAACGTGACATCTGGAATCCTACTAGAACTGAAGACCTGAGGGAACTGATGGATACTAGGCTGCTGCCACCAAAAAGCACCTCCCGGCACCAAAACAGCAGGGCACGGAAGGACGAACAGGCTACAGAATCGCACCGAAAAACTCTCTAACGTGACTTCTGGAATCCTACTAGAACTGAAGACCTGAGGGAACTAACTGATGAAGGACACTAGAAAGCTGCTGCCGTTGCCACTGCCGCTGCTGCTGGACTTTCTGGAATCCGACTAGAACTGAAGACTTGAGGGAACTGATGAAGGAGACTAGAAGGCTGCTGCCGTTGCCGCTGCTGCTGTTGCTGCTGCTGGACTTGCTACTGCCGCTGCTACTGCCACTGCCGCTGCTCTTACTGCTGCTGCTGCTGACAGAAGTGTACCAAAAGCACCTCCCGGCACCAAAACAGCAGGGCACGGAAGGACGAACGGGCCACAGGATCGCACCAAAAAACTCTCTAACGTGACTTCTGGAATCCTACTAGAACTGAAGTGAAGACTTGAGGGAACTGATGAAGGATACTAGAAGGCTGCTGCCGTTGCCGCTGCTGCGGACTTGCTGCTGCCGCTGCTACTGCCATTGCCGCTGACTTCTGGAATCCTACTAGAACTGAAGACATGAGGGAACTGAAGCATACTAGAAGGCTGCTGCCGTTGCCGAGCTCGACTCATGGACACCACTCGAAACGCTGAAACGCCACCTAATTTCATGCCAAAAACGCTCCAAAAGGGACCGGGAAAAGTGCCTAACGTTGCTTCTAAAACCCTAGAAAAAAAGATCTTTTGCCTGCCCTCAAAGCCTAGAAAAAAAGATCTTTTGCCTGCCTTTGTGACAACTGTCTTGTCGCGTCCTGTCGCTTTGACGTCAGCTGCAACAGCTCGACTCATGGACACCACTCGAAACGCTGAAACGCCACCTAATTTCGTGCCCAAAACGCTCCAAAAGTGACCGGGAAAAGTACCTAATGTTGTTTCTGAAACCCTAGAAAAAATCACCTCCCGGGGGAAAACACCCTGCCTCTGAAGGACGAGCTAGGTCCAAAACCACGCCAAAAAACTGCCTAACGTGTCGTCTGAAATCCTAGAAAAACAACATTTTTCGACAGCTTCTGTTGCCTGCGGCTGCTTTTGCCTGCGCCTGCTGCAGCTAAACAGCTTCGAACAACTCACCTCCCGGGGGAAAACCCCATGCTTCTGAAGGACGAGCTAGTTCCAAAACCACGCCAAAAAACTGCCTAACGTGTCGTCTGAAATTCTAGAAAAACAACATTTTTCGACAGCTTCTGTTGCCTGCGGGTGCGGCAGTAAAACAGCTTCGAAAAAATCACCTCCTCCCGGGCGGAAAACACCATGCCTCTGAAGGTGGTGTTGTTGTTGTTGTTGTTGTTGTTGTTGTTGGTGTTGGTGTTGGTGTATGGACACCACTCGAAACGCTAAAACGCCACCTAATTTCGTGCCCAAAACGCTCCAAAAGTGACCGGGAAAAGTACCTAATGTTGTTTCTGAAACCCTACAAAAAATCACCTCCCGGGGGAAAACACCCTGCCTCTGAAGGACGAGCTAGGTCCAAAACCACGCCAAAAAACTGCCTAACGTGTCGTCTGAAATCCTAGAAAAACAACATTTTTCGACAGCTGTTGGTGTATGGACACCACTCGAAACGCTGAAACGCCACCTAATTTCGTGCCCAAAACGCTCCAAAAGTGACCGGGAAAAGTACCTAATGTTGTTTCTGAAACCCTACAAAAAATCACCTCCCGGGGGAAAACACCCTGCCTCTGAAGGACGAGCTAGGTCCAAAACCACGCCAAAAAACTGCCTAACGTGTCGTCTGAAATCCTAGAAAAACAACATTTTTCGACAGCTTCTGTTGCCTGCGGCTGCTTTTGCCTGCGCCTGCTGCAGCTAAACAGCTTCGAACAACTCACCTCCCGGGGGAAAACCCCATGCTTCTGAAGGACGAGCTAGTTCCAAAACCACGCCAAAAAACTGCCTAACGCGTCGTCTGAAATTCTAGAAAAACAACATTTTTCGACAGCTTCTGTTGCCTGCGGGTGCGGCAGTAAAACAGCTTCGAAAAAATCACCTCCTCCCGGGCGGAAAACACCATGCCTCTGAAGGTGTTGTTGTTGTTGTTGTTGTTGTTGGTGTTGGTGTTGGTGTTGGTGTTGGTGTATGGACACCACTCGAAACGCTGAAACGCCAACTCACCTCCCGGGGGAAAACCCCATGCTTCTGAAGGACGAGCTAGTTCCAAAACCACGCCAAAAAACTGCCTAACGTGTCGTCTGAAATTCTAGAAAAACAACATTTTTCGACAGCTTCTGTTGCCTGCGGGTGCGGCAGTAAAACAGCTTCGAAAAAATCACCTCCTCCCGGGCGGAAAACACCATGCCTCTGAAGGTGTTGTTGTTGTTGTTGTTGTTCTTGTTGTTGTTGTTGTTGTTGTTATTGTTGGTGTTGGTGTTGCTGTTGGTGTTGTTACAACCTCTCTGCCCTGACGCGCTCCCCCTTGCCGTCGGCCGGGGTCGGCGGATATCCCATTATTTTATAAAATTCTATAAATATATTTATGATGTTACTGATGTTTAAGTCATTTAAGTCTCTTTTGCTCTGTCCAGGTTTGGAAGGGCGCTCCATTGGTCCAATCCAGGCGCGTGAAAATCCATCGTTGCCGTTGAAAAAAACGAATCTCTTAACGTAACAACCGGTGCCAGGCAGCAACCGATTCGTTTCCCTCCGGGCATCTTTTGTGGCTGGCTTAGCCACAGAAATGCTCACCAGCCATATTTATGCAATCCATATGCAATCCATATGCAGTATCAATGGATATCAAATGGATATCAATGGTATCTTCCAAGGCCGTGATCTCTTCGGAGAGATCTTTGCCTTGCTGCTGGCACTCTCCTTGCAGATGCTTGTCAGTCAATTCCAGTCAATTCCAGCACTGCCATGTTGAAAACATCTGAAAACCATCAAAAATCCACAGATTCCAATCCTGGTGGATTGGGATATATTGGGATGCTCTGCGATGCTGTGTGATGTCAGGACCCTCTGCAGTATGTGCGCCTACTGCGCGTTTGGTTTCCTGTCAGAGGCACGGAAATTTGGCAAGATGCGGAGATGCCATCCGTCGTTCGGCAAACATTGGTTGGCCGCGAAGGTGCAAGGTTTCCGTCAAGCCGACGGCAATGCCATGGGCTTAGCTTGAGAGAATCTTGAGTGGAAAGCGGAAGGCGGAAACTATCGGAAACTACTTCTTTTCTCGTGGTACTTGAATTTCGCACAGGGTTTGTTGATTTGCAAAGTTCGTGTTTTGTTGCACGATTTGAAGTTCTCCAAAGACAGTTCTGGATTTCTTGCAAAGCCATTGCATGCTGTTCCGGGGGGGGGGGCAGGACGGTCAAAAAATCTGGGCAACACCAATCCCCAAGATCCAAGGCTCCCCAAAGCCACCAGGGGAAGACCAGATGGGTTTACTCCCAAGGTGTGGCAGTGGCAAGATCAAGCAGAGGGTTGGCTGTTTGCCGCCACGTGGCTTCTCTTTGGTCCCCCAGTGATGGTGGGATTCCTCAGACCAATCTGCATGGTCGGTGTGACAGGCATTTGGGTGATGATATATATGTTGATTGGTTTTCACCACTCAAAGGGGAACATCAAATATCATCAAATCAAAACAGTTGATGACAATGTTACAATATGTTACAATGTTCATATGATGTTGATATTGTGATGTTCCTATGGTTGCTATGCTTCAATATCATCAATGGTGTTGATGTGATTCCAACGTCCCAAAACAGACCAGGCATCTGCAGACGTGCTGCTGGGTCTGGATTTGGCCAGCCTCACAGATCAGGTGTCGCGAGATGTGCCACAGGGGCACGATGTCGCAGGATTTTCACGACTCGCATCATTCGTAGATCATGTTGAAACTGTTTCACGAAACTATGAAATACATTATGACATACATTTGTTATATAGTAGATGTATGTAATTGTTATATTAAATATTAGTTATATTGAAATATTAAAAAACACCATGCATGATGACATGATGAAATGTGATGCAGGTGGGCCAGGATCTGGGGATGAGTCGCTTGGAGTTTGGCCTACGCCTGGCAGGTGCCATTGGGGCCATCCAGCATCATCCAGGGTAGGGTAGGGAAAAAAACATCAAAAACCTAGGGAAAATCATCAAAAACCTAGGGTTTTCCATAATTTCCATAGGTTTTGGGAGATAAAGCTTGATGAAACACTATTTATCAACTATATCCAACTATTTTGATGTTAGAGTACCAGGTTTGAAGGTGTTAATCTGTTTTAACCTTTAACCCATAGCCAATGTGACCATGTTCACTCCACATGTGCAACTTTGATCAACGATTTCTCCAAGATCCTGGCAGGTATGGTAGCTGTGAGTTTCGCAGCAGTGACCCTGGAGACACAGAAGTGATGACTGCGATGATGGAATACAGATGGGGGTAGCCTGCCAGCAAACCGCTAAGATCTATGGATGGTCTCTAACCATCTTCTCCGGACTTCTCTGCAGGCACAGCTGTGCATTTGCCGTTTTTTAACCCATGATGTAACTCATGACGTAACTCATGATGTACCATGATTCCATGATTCAATCCATGACCAGGCACATTCGCGGTAGTCGCAATCAGAACCACTGGTTCTTCCAGGCGGGACTGGGCATACTGGGCTGGGCTGTCAGCAAGTCCTGAGTCGGCATAGAGTTGCGCAGGTTCGTCGAGTCTTGCTGAGGTAGGGATCCCAGATCCTCCCAGATGCTGATGGAAAAACCATGAAAAACCCTTCCAAGTCACATCTCGGTCACATCGGTGGACTTCAGATGAAAGATCACATAGATCACTTGCAAAGTCGATTCAAAGGATCACAAGCAACATCCCAGCCTTGGTTCACAGCTGCGAAATGCTGTTAGGCTGACCTTCTTCCGCTATCCTGCACAGCTCTCGGGCACCTGGGTCCTTGCCTTACAATCTTCATCAATATCCCACACAATCTCCCACACAATCTCCCTGGTGTTGCCTGGTGTTGCCGTATTGCGCTGCAGGCGATGTCGTTGTACCTACGCCTCCTGGGCGGTGACGTCTCCTTGTTCGCGACGGTGGCGATCAGCGAGCCGCCACTGGAGCCTCGGAAGCTGCACGTGGCAGAGGCCTCACCATGATGAACTGGTGATGTCGATCCATAATTCAAAGTCTAGGTTTGCCTTTTGAGGAAAGTTTGCTGTTTTTGGGATCTCAGTCGATGCCGTGTCAGGGCGCCTTGCTCTTGAGCCACCAAGCTCTGGGCGACTGCCAGGCACTGAAGATTGGGTCGGCGTTCCCCCCAAAAAATGCAGTTTGATGTAATTAATTAACTGAAAATGATGATAAAATGTGAGAAACTGACAAACCATGGCACAAAACACAATCTGGCACATTTTTAGGGTATCATATGGTATCTTTCCAGTTCTCTATTCTCAGACAAAACCGCTTGAGCCAAACAGTATCGCTTGGTACCAGAGCAATAGGTTGTACTTTTGTGAAAGTCAAGAGTCAAAATGACTAACCTTTAGCTGTTGAGATAAAACCTTGGAAGGCTAGCAGTGAATAGATGCTGCGGACACTTTCAGGGAAACGCTGGCCACATGGCACCGCATGGCAGCGCATGGCAGCGCATGGCAGGTTGGAAAAGGTGCCATCGTTGCTGGGGACGCTGTGATGTTACCACACTCACATGTAGCTGCCTCAGCTGCCTCAGTAAAGCTGGGATTAAATCAGAAATGTGTCGCTGTGGCATGCTGCCGCCTGTGCCAAGGTTGAGTCTCGAGCCATTGTGGGCGCCATGAGTGTTGCTGGAAGACCAGTGAAATCGGACCTGCAACTTGTTGGTATCGGCCTCAGACACATTTGGATCACATGTGCTGTGATGGTTCTGGATCCACTTCCAATTTGCATGTCAATGGCAAAAACAACCTACTCGAGTCATAGTTTGCTTTAACAGCCACTTTTTTTCATGATGTTCTTCTGGAAACATTTTTTTTGGTACATTTTTTCCATTATATAGATACCACAAGTTGGTTCATGAAGCCATCGTTGCCATCGTCGCTGTATAGGCAATCCTGGTGTGATCATGCGCCGTGGCACCTTGAGCAAAGCTCCGGCCAGCAGCTGGGGGCGCCGCTGGTTGCGCAGGCGGGCAAGGCACTTATTCGAAGATATCAGAAGTGCAATGATCATAGACTTCCCATCATACAATACAATGATACATGATATAATGATATATGATATGACATAATGATTTATGATATGATTTATGATATGATATGATACTTTTTGGATTTTTTGGATTGTGTCTGAATGATACATTTGCTGAACAGGAGTTCAGCATCACTGGCAGCAATTTCTTCTTTATAGGCACCATGACTCACAATGATGGAAGGCATGACAGGTTGACCCACAGTCAGAAAAGCCTTGGAAACAGCATTCTCCCAGGGCAGTCTGCATCTTCTATCCACTGCTGGCACCCGGCTTGCTGCAGCTACTGCTCCTCATCACGCTTCTCCCGGCAATGTGACCACAGTGGCTGTCGCATGGGAAACACATCAGTGATTTGTTGGTTGATGCGGTGGTCTTGTTCTTCCAAAGCAAAGTGGACATCAGGAACGTCTTTTTCTAAGTCGGAAAATCATGAACGCACTCAATGCACAGAAAAGTGTCTTTGATTTTGCAGTGGAAACACCATCACACAGCCATCAAATGTCTGCAGGTACTTGCTGACAGTCTTGCTCAACATGTTCACAAAGAACCTGCGTGGCTGGTCGAGTACCCTGGCATATTGCCCTGATCTAACTGGAGGGAAGTCTCATTTTTGCTACTGAAATTTGGTCCAAAATGTTGAAAGAAATGGTGATTTGAATATGAAATGATGATTTGAGTCGAGGATATTTCAGGTGTCCTATATGATCAAATTCCCTGAGGTATCATTTTTTGATCATACCAATTAATACCATCTCGATTATATTTCAGGTAATACCATCTATGGCTACCTGTCATTTTTGTCCGGGGTTCAATGTTGGCCAGGCCAATTGGCGCTCGCTGGCAGTTTGCCACTGGCATATATCGCCTTGGGCTGGTGTTTGTGCCTCCTGGCCACTTGAATGCATTTGAAAATAGCAGTGATATAAAAATACCATTAATCGAAGGAAGTTTAGAAGTGAAACTTCCGACAATATGGACAGTTGAAAAGCAGAGGTGAGAAGAGTCAGAAGAGACAAGATCAGAAGAAAGAAGATGCAGATGCGCGAAAAGGTAGGAAAGTCGCGATTCACTGTGTTTTTCCAATGATTTGTGGCTCCGGTGGGTCGAAAAGTAGGCTCGCTAAAGCGGCGGGTGCGGAGCCAGCTGGCCAGATGAGAGATGAAAAATTGCACGCCGTTGTGGCGCGAAGCACATTTCGAAGTCAAAATGTACAAAACACACCATGGTCGGACCACTTTTGGAAGTTGAGATGTCAAAAAAGCGCACGCCGTTGTGGCGCGAAGCACATTTCCAAGTCAAAATGTACAAAACACCAGGGGTTCGGACCACTTTTGGAAGTTGAGATGTCGAAAAAGTGCACGCCGTTGTGGCGCGAAAAACACACCAGGTCCGGACACTTTTGGAAGTTGTGATGTCGAAAAAGTGCACGCCGTTGTGGCGCGAAGCACATTTTGAAGTCAAAAGTGTAAAAAACTGAGGGTTTTGAGCCTTTTTTGACGTTAAGATGTCGAAAAAGTAGACATTGATTAACTTAACTAACTTGACTAACTTAACTAACTTCACTAACTTAACTACCCTAACTTCGACGACAACAGCAACAACAACAACAACTACTACTACTACTATTACTACTACTACCACTACTATTACTACTACTACAACTACTACTACTACTACTACTACAACTACAACTACAACTACAACTACTACAACTACAACAACTACAGCTACAACTACAACAACTACAACAACTACAACAACAACAACTACTACAACAACAACAACAGTAACAACAACTACAACTACAACTAGAACAACAACAACTACATCTGCAACAACAACTACATCTGCAACAACAACAACAACAACTACTACTACTACTACTACTACTACAACTACAACTACAACAACAGCAACAACAACAACTACAACAACAACAACTACAACAACAACTACAACTACACTACACAACAACTACAACTACAACTGCACAACAACTACAGCTACAACAACAACTACAACTACAAGTACAACTACAACAACTACAACTACAACTACACAACAACTACAACTACAAAACAACTACAGCTACAACTATATGACTGCAACTACACTACACTAATTACATTACACCATAGCTACAACTCCACTACGCTACAACTACAACTACAGTTGCTGTACATCACACTACATCCAGCAGTTGTGGATGAGGTGACCACTGCCACCATTGCAACCACTCCAGCAAACACAGCTCCAACCACCTTTCGGTCCATCAGTGGCTTCGCTCTGCCATCCGTGATTCACAACAATCAATCTCTCCTATAGGTTTCCTATTTTTGAAACTTCCGCCACCGCCTTGTGCGGTACTACTGGTATATATATTACACAAGTACATGTATACATATGCATTTTTTTAAGCATTATTTAAGGGCTGCCGCCCCTGCCGCCGACCCCGGAAGAATGGTCATGTGGTTATATGACAGTTATATCATATATCAGATGATGGTCTGAGTTTTTTTTGACAATTGGTTGATAGTTTCCAGCCTTTAGCTACTTTAGGGACTCAACTAGCCAGCATCATGTTTTGTCGATCTTGGAGTAGTTTAGATAAAGAGTAAATGTTAATCAGCACAGGCTAAAGGAACCCCAAAAAAGGGCCTAACGTCACTTCTGAAACCCTACTATAAAATTGCAACTTTGCCGCTGCCTGCCGCTGCCTGCTGCTGCTTGCTGCTGCCTGCTGCTGCCTCTCCTGGTGTCTGCTGCTGCCTGCTGCTGCCTCTGCTGGTGTCTGCTGCTGCCTGCTGCTGCCTGCTGCTGCCTGCAGCTGCCTGCGGCTGCCTGCGGCTGCCTGCGGCTGCCTGCCTGCTGCTCCGTGCTGCTGCCTGCTGCTGGTGCTGCTGCTGGTGGCTGCTGCTGCTGTGGTGCTGCTGCAATCAAACAGCTTCCAAAGCAAGAAACAAACAGCCAGACACCCTTTTCGAAACACATCCGAAACAGCAAAACACCACCTAATTTCGTGCCCAAAACGTAGCAAAGGAACAACAAAAAAGAGCCTAACGTCACTTCTGAAACCCTACTTAAAATTGCAACTTTGCCGCTGCCTGCCGCTGCCTGCTGCTGCTTGCTGCTGCCTGCTGCTGCCTGCTGCTGCCTCTGCTGGTGTCTGCTGCTGCCTGCTGCTGCCTGCTGCTGCCTCTGCTGGTGTCTGCTGCTGCCTGCTGCTGCCTGCTGCTGCCTGCAGCTGCCTGCGGCTGCCTGCGGCTGCCTGCCTGCTGCTCCCTGCTGCTGCCTGCTACTGGTGCTGCTGCTGGCTGCTGCTGCTGCTGTGGTGCTGCGGTGGTGCTGCTGCAATCAAACAGCCCCCAAAACGTAGCAAAGGAACCCCAAAAAAGGGCCTAACGTCACTTTTGAAACCCTACTTAAAATTGCAACTTTGCCGCTGCCTGCCGCTGCCTGCCGCTGCCTGCTACTGCCTCTGCTGGTGTCTGCTGCTGCCTGCTGCTGCCTGCTGCTGCTTGGTGCTGCCTGCTGCTACCTGCTGCTGCCTGCTGCTGCCTGCCTGCTGCTCCTTGCTGCTGCCTGCTGCTGGTGCTGCTGCTGGTGGCTGCTGCTGCTGCTGTGGTGCTGCTGTGGTGCTGCTGCAATCAAACAGCCTCCAAAGCAAGAAACACACAGCCAGACATCCTTTTCGAAACACATCCGAAACAGCAAAACACCACCTAATTTCGTACCCAAAACGTAGCAAAGGAACCCCAAAAAAGGGCCTAACGTCACTTCTGAACCCCTACTATATAAATAAAATTGCAACTTTGCCGCTGCCTGCCGCTGCCTGCCGCTGCCTGCTGCTGCCTGCTGCTGCCTCTGCTGGTGTCTGCTGCTGCCTGCTGCCTGCTGCTGCCTGCTGCTGCCTGCTGCTGCCTGCTGCTGCCTGCTGCTACCTGCTGCTGCCTGCTGCTGCCTGCCTGCTGCTCCTTGCTGCTGCCTGCTGCTGGTGCTGCTGCTGGTGGCTGCTGCTGCTGCTGCTGTGGTGCTGCTGCAATCAAACAGCTTCCAAAGCAAGAAACAAACAGCCAGACACCCTTTTCGAAACACATCCGAAACAGCAAAACACCACCTAATTTCGTGCCCAAAACGTAGCAAAGGAACCCCAAAAAAGGGCCTAACGTCACTTCTGAAACCCTACTATAAAATTGCAACTTTGCCGCTGCCTGCCGCTGCCTGCTGCTGCCTGCCGCTGCCTGCCGCTGCCTGCCGCTGCCTGCTACTGCCTCTGCTGGTGTCTGCTGCTGCCTGCTGCTGCCTGCTGCTGCCTGGTGCTGCCTGCTGCTGCCTGCCTTAAAATTGCAACTTTGCCGCTGCTTGCCGCTGCCTGCTGCTGCCTCTGCTGGTGTCTGCTTGCTGCCTGCTGCTGCCTGCTGATGCCTGCTGCTGCTGCTGCTACTGCTGCTGCCCTGCTGCGCAGCTGCTGCGCTCGTGCTCCGGCCTGCTGCGGTGATGCTGCTGGGGATGCTTGCTGCGGTTGGTGGCTGCTGCAACAAACAGCCTCCAAGCAAGAAACAAACAGCCAGACACCCTTTCGAAAACACATCCGAAACAGCAAAACACCCACCTAATTTCGTGCCCAAAACGTAGCAAAGGAATCCCAAAAAAGGGCTTAACGTCACTTCTGAAACCCTACTATAAAATTGCAACTTTGCCGCTGCCTGCCGCTGCCTGCTGCTGCTTGCTGCTGCCTGCTGCTGCCTCTCCTGGTGTCTGCTGCTGCCTGCTGCTGCCTGCTGCTGCCTGCTGCTGCCTGCAGCTGCCTGCTGCCTGCTGCTCCCTGCTGCTGCCTGCTGCTGGTGCTGCTGCTGGTGGCTGCTGCTGCTCCTGTGGTGCTGCTGTGGTGCTGCTGCAATCAAACAGCTTCCAAAGCAAGAAACAAACAGCCAGACACCCTTTTCGAAACACATCCGAAACAGCAAAACACCACCTAATTTCGTGCCCAAAACGTAGCAAAGGAACCCCAAAAAAGGGCCTAACATCACTTCTGAAACCCTATACTATAAAATCGCAACTTTGCCGCTGCTTGGCGCTGCCTGCTGCTGCCTGCTGCTGCCTGCTGCTGCCTGCCTGCTGCTCCCTGCTGCTGCCTCTGCTGGTGTCTGCTGCTGCCTGCTGCTGCCTGCTGCTGCCTGCCGCTGCCTGCCGCTGCCTGCTGCTGCCTGCGGCTCCCTGCTGCCTGCTGCTGCCTGCTGCTCCCTGCTGCTGCCTGCTACTGGTGCAGCTGCTGGTGGCTGCTGCTGCTGCAGTGGTGCTGCTGTGGTGCTGCTGCAATCAAACAGCCGCCAAAGCAAGAAACAAACAGCCAGACACCCTTTTCGAAACACATCCGGAACAACAAAACACCACCTAATTTCGTGTCCAAAACGTAGCAAAGTAACCCCAAAAAAGGACCTAATGTCACTTCTGAAACCATACTGTAAAATTGAAACTTTGCCGCTGCCTGCCGCTGCCTGCTGCTGCCTGCTGCTGCCTGCTGCTGCCTGCAGCTGCCTGCGGGTGCCTGCGGGTGCCTGCCTGCTGCTGCCTGCTGCTGGTGCTGCTGCTGGTGGCTGCTGCTGCTGCTGTGGTGCTGCTGTGGTGCTGCTGCAATCAAACAGCCGCCAAAGCAAGAAACAAACAGCCAGACACCCTTTTCGAAACACATCCGGAACAGCAAAACACCACCTAATTTCGTGTCCAAAACGTAGCAAAGTAACCCCAAAAAAGGGCCTAACGTCACTTCTGAAACCCTACTATAAAATTGCAACTTTGCCGCTGCCTGCCGCTGCCTGCCGCTGCCTGCTGCTGCCTGCTGCTGCCTCTGCTAGTGTCTGCTGCTGCCTGCTGCTGCCTGCTGCTACCTGCTGCTGCCTGCTGCTGCCTGCCTGCTGCTCCCTGGTGCTGCTGCTGCTGCTGTGGTGCTGCTGCAATCAAACAGCTTCCAAAGCAAGAAACAAACAGCCAGACACCCTTTTCGAAACACATCCGAAACACCAAAACACCCCCTAATTTCGTGCCCAAAACGTAGCAAAGGAACCCCAAAAAAGGGCCTAACGTCACTTCTGAAACCCTACTATAAAATTGTAACTTTGCCGCTGCCTGCCGCTGCCTGCTGCTGCTTGCTGCTGCCTGCTGCTGCCTCTGCTGGTGTCTGCTGTGCCGCTGCCTGCTGCTGCCTCTGCTGGTGTCTGGTGCTGCCTGCTGCTGCCTGCTGCTGCCTGCAGCTGCCTGCGGCTGCCTGCGGCTGCCTGCCTGCTGCTCCCTGCTGCTGCCTCCTGCTGGTGCTGCTGCTGGTGGCTGCTGCTGCTGCTGCTGCTGGTGCTGCTGTGGTGCTGCTGCAATCAAACAGCCTCCAAAGCAAGAAACAAACAGCCAGACACCCTTTTCGAAACACATCCGAAACAGCAAACACCACCTAATTTCGTACCCAAAACGTAGCAAAGGAACCCCAAAAAAAAGGCCCTAACGTCACTTCTGAAACCCTACTTCAAATTGCAACTTTGCCGCTGCCTGCCGCTGCCTGCTGCTGCCTGCTGGTGCCTGCCGCTGCCTGCTACTGCCTCTGCTGGTGTCTGCTGCTGCCTGCTGCTGCCTGCTGCTGCCTGCTGCTGCCTGCTGCTACCTGCTGCTGCCTGCCTGCTGCTCCTTGCTGCTGCCTGCTGCTGGTGCTGCTGCTGGTGGCTGCTGCTGCTGCTGTGGTGCTGCTGCACTCAAACAGCCTCCAAAGCCTCAAAGCAAGAAACAAACAGCCGACCCCGTTTTCGAAACACTCCGAAACAGCAAAACACCACCACCACCTAATGTCCTGCCCAAAACGTAGGCAAGGAACCCCAAAACAAGGGCCTAACGTCACTTCTTGAAACCCTACTATAAATTGCAACTTTGCCGTCCGCTGCCTGCCGCCCCTGCCTCTGGCCTGCCGCTGCCTGCCGCTGCCTGCTGCTGCCTCTGCTGGTGTCTGCTGCTGCCTGCTGCTGCCTGCTGCTGCCTGCTGCTGCCTGCTGCTGCCTGCTGCTACCTGCTGCTGCCTGCTGCTGCCTGCCTGCTGCTCCTTGCTGCTGCCTGCTGCTGGTGCTGCTGCTGGTGCTGCTGCTGGTGGCTGCTGCTGCTGCTGTGGTGCTGCTGCAATCAAACAGCCTCCAAAGCAAGAAACAAACAACCAGACACCCTTTTCGAAACACATCCGAAACAGCAAAACACCACCTAATTTCGTGCCCAAAACGTAGCAAAGGAACCCCAAAAAAGGGCCTAACGTCACTTCTGAAACCCTACTTAAAATTGCAACTTTGCCGCTGCCTGCCGCTGCCTGCCGCTGCCTGCCGCTGCCTGCCGCTGCCTGCTACTGCCTCTGCTGGTGTCTGCTGCTGCCTGCTGCTGCCTGCTGCTGCCTGGTGCTGCCTGCTGCTACCTGCTGCTGCCTGCTGCTGCCTGCCTGCTGCTCCTTGCTGCTGCCTGCTGCTGGTGCTGCTGCTGGTGGCTGCTGCTGCTGCTGCGGTGCTGCTGCAATCAAACAGCCTCCAAAGCAAGAAACAAACAGCCAGACACCCTTTTCGAAACATATCCGAAACAGCAAAACACCACCTAATGTCGTGCCCAAAACGTAGCAAAGAACCCAAAAAGGGCCTAACGTCACTTCCTGAACCCTACTATAAAATTGCAACTTTCCGCTGCCGGGGGGTGCCGCTTGCCTGCTGCTGCTGCTGCTGCCTGGCGCTGCCATCTGCTGGTGTCTGCTGCGCCTGCTGCCTGCCGCTGCCTGCTGCTGCCTGCTGCTGCCTGCTGCTGCCTGCAGCTGCCTCCGGCTGCCTGCGGCTGCCTGCCGCTGCCTGCCTGCTGCTGCCTGGTGCTGCCTGCCTGCTGCTCCTTGCTGCTGCCTGCTGCTGGTGCTGCTGCTGTGGTGCTGCTGTGGTGCTGCTGCAATCAAACAGCCTCCAAAGCAAGAAACAAACAGCCAGACACCCTTTTCGAAACACATCCGAAACAGCAAAACACCACCTAATTTCGTGCCCAAAACGTAGGAAAGGAACCCCAAAAAAGGGCCTAACGTCACTTCTGAAACCCTACTATAAAATGGCAACTTTGCCGCTGCCTGCCCGCTGCCTGCTGCTGCTTGCTGCTTCTTGCTGCTGCCTCTGCTGCCTGCTGCTGCCTGCTGCTGCCTGCTGCTGCCTGCTGCTGCCTGCTGCTGCCTGGCTGCTGTCTCTGCTGCTGCCTCTGCTGGTGTCTGCTGGTGTCTGCTGCTGCCTGCTGCTGCCTGCTGCTGCCTGCGGCTCCCTGCTGCCTGCTGCTGCCTGCTGCTCCCTGCTGCTCCCTGCAGCTGCTGGTGGCTGCTGCTGCTGCAGTGGTGCTGCTGTGGTGCTGCTGCAATCAAACAGCCGCCAAAGCAAGAAACAAACAGCCAGACACCCTTTTCGAAACACATCCGGAACAGCAAAACACCACCTAATTTCGTGTCCAAAACGTAGCAAAGTAACCCCAAAAAAGGACCTAATGTCACTTCTGAAACCATACTGTAAAATTGTAACTTTGCCGCTGCCTGCCGCTGCCTGCTGCTGCCTCTGCTGGTGTCTGCTGCTGCCTGCTGCTGCCTGCTGCTGCCTGCAGCTGCCTGCGGCTGCCTGCGGGTGCCTGCCTGCTGCTCCCTGCTGCTGCCTGCTGCTGGTGCTGCTGCTGGTGGCTGCTTCTGCTGCTGCTGTGGTGCTGCTGTGGTGCTGCTGCAATCAAACAGCCTCCAAAGCAAGAAACAAACAGCCAGACACCCTTTTCGGAACACATCCGAAACAGCAAAACACCACCTAATTTCGTACCCAAAACGTAGCAAAGGAACCCCAAAAAAGGGCCTAACGTCACTTCTGAAACCCTACTATAGATAAAATTGTTGCAACTTTGCCGCTGCCTGCCGCTGCCTGCCGCTGCCTGCTGCTGCCTGCTGCTGCTCTGATTTGGTGTCTGCCCATGCTGCCCTGCTGACTGCCTGCCTGCTACCTGCTGCCTGCCTGCTGCTCCCTGCTGCTGCCTGCTGCTGGTGCTGCTGCTGGTGGCTGCTGCTGGTGGCTGCTGCTGCTGCTGTGGTGCTGCTGCTGCAATCAAACAGCCTCCAAAGCAAGAAACAAACAGCCAGACACCCTTTTCGAAACACATCCGAAACAGCAAAACACCACCTAATTTCGTGCCCAAAACGTAGCAAAGGAACCCCAAAAAAGGGCTTAACGTCACTTCTGAAACCCACTATAAAATTGCAACTTTGCCGCTGCCTGCCGCTGCCTGCTGCTGCTTGCTGCTGCCTGCTGCTGCCTGCTGCTGCCTCTGCTGGTGTCTGCTGTGCCGCTGCCTGCTGCTGCCTCTGCTGGTGTCTGCTGCTGCCTGCTGCTGCCTGCAGCTGCCTGCGGCTGCCTGCGGCTGCCTGCCTGCTGCTCCCTGCTGCCTGCTGCTGGTGCTGCTGCTGGTGGCTGCTGCTGCTGCTGCTGTGGTGCTGCTGTGGTGCTGCTGCAATCAAACAGCCTCCAAAGCAAGAAACAAACAGCCAGACACCCTTTTCGAAACACATCCGAAACAGCAAAACACCACCTAATTTCGTACCCAAAACGTAGCAAAGGAACCCCAAAAAAGGGCCTAACGTCACTTCTGAAACCCTACTTAAAATTGCAACTTTGCCGCTGCCGGCCGCTGCCTGCCGCTGCCTGCTGCTGCCTGCTGCTGCCTCTGCTGGTGTCTGCTGCTGCCTGCTGCTGCCTGCTGCTGCCTGCTGCTACCTGCTGCTGCCTGCTGCTGCCTGCCTGCTGCTCCTTGCTGCCGCTGCTGCCTGGAGCGGCTGAACTGGGTTGCTGCTGTCCGTGCTGCCCCTGTGGTGCTGCTTGCCAATCAAACAGCGCTCCAAGCCAAGAAACAAACAGCAGACACCCTTTCGAAACACATCCGAAACAGCAAAAACACCACTAATTTAGTGCCCAAAAACGTAGCAAAGGAACCCCAAAAAAAGGGCCCCGTAACGGCACTCTGAAACCCTCCTACTATAAAAATTGCAACTTTGCCTGCTGCTACCTGCTGCTGCCTGCAGCTGCCTGCGGCTGCCTGCGGCTGCCTGCCTGCTGCTGCCTGCTGCTGCCTGCTGCTGCCTGCTGCTGCCTGCTGCTGCCTGCTGCTGCCTGCTGCTGCCTGCTGCTGCCTGCTGCTGCCTGCTGCTGCATGCTGCTGGCAGAAGCTGCTTGCTGCCTGTTGCTGCCTGCTGCTGGTGCTGCTACTGGTGGCTGCTCCTGCTGCTGCTGCTGTGGTGCTGCTGTGGTGCTGCTGCAATCAAACAGCCTCCAAAGCAAGAAACAAACAGCCAGACACCCTTTTCGAAACACATCCGAAAGAGCAAAAAACACCACAATTCGTACCCAAACGCTAGCCAAAGGAACCCAAAAAAGGGCCTAACGTCACTTCTGGAGCGAAAACCTACTTAAAATTGCAACTTTGCCGCTGCCTGCGTTGCTGCTGCTGCCTGCTGCTGCCTGCTGCTGCCTCTGCTGGTGTCTGCTGCCTCCATGGCTGCCGTGCCTGCCCTGCCCTGCCGCTGCATGCCTGCTCCTGCCTGCCTGCTCCCCGCGCTGCCTGCTGCTGGTGACCTCCATGCTGCTGGTGCTGCTTTGCTGCGTGGCTGCCTGCTGCTGATGTGGTGCTGCTGTGGTGACTGCTGCAATAAACAGCCTCCAAAGCAAGAAACAAACAGCCAGACACCCTTTTCGAAACACATCCGAAACAGCAAAACACCACCTAATTTCGTACCCAAAACGTAGCAAAGGAACCCCAAAAAAGGGCTTAACGTCACTTCTGAAACCCTACTGTAAAATTGCAACTTTGCCGCTGCCTGCCGCTGCCTGCTGCTGCTTGCTGCTGCCTGCTGCTGCCTCTGCTGGTGCCTGCTGCTGCCTGCTGCTGCCTGCTGCTGCCTGCAGCTGCCTGCTGCCTGCTGCTGCCTGCTGCTCCCTGTCTTTTTCTCAATCTTTTCCACTTTTTCAATCTCCCACCAGCTCACCTGCTGCTGCTGCTGCCCAAAAGCACCTGCTGCTGCTAACAGAAGAGTATCAAAAGCACCTCCCGGCACCAAAACAGCAAGGCACGGAAGGACGAACAGGCCCTGCAAGCCGAACTTCGCGTCGGACGCTTATTATCCGAAGACAACCATGCATTCCTACATGGCCGACCCACAAGAGTTCCGGGAAGCTGGTGCACAAAAACTCAGCAGCCTACCTGCGGAGAAAATACATGCTATCGCTTCTGCTGCTGCTGCTGCTGCTGCTCTTGCTGCTAGTGCGGCTAAACTTGCTTGTCTTTGCTTGTCTTATTCCCTGGCGCGCTCCCCCTTGCGTCTGCCGGGGTCGGCGGATTAGTAATTCTAGATGTATAATGATTTATATAGATTTATGGCAACCCCCAATATAGAAAAGATTAGACAAGCAAAATCCTACAGCAATGGTGAATCATATGAATCATATATGAATCATATTGCTCTTCGATCAGCGCTGCAGACCATGGAGCCGGAGCTCAGCATCGGGCGCAGGAAGAATGAGATGCAGATACCAGAGGCGATGTCAGCAATTTGCACCAAACGGGTCACTAGTCCAAAAAACATCAAAGAACCAATAAATTGATAAAGAACATTCAGAACTAATTATATATATATATATTATATATATATATGTGTGTGGTTGTCCTATTTTCATGTTGTTGATGGGTGTTTGCATTGTTTTAGCTATGCAAAACTTGACTTCCATGCCACGTGTTGAAGACCACAACCAAGATTTATCATCGGATCAAACGAAGCAAACAAAGCTAGCCAAGATTCAAGTGGATGGGGAGTGGAAATCCAGCCCAACATGGCCCATGACCGTCATGTTTCTCATCTGGTGTGCATCAGGTGTGCATCTAGCATTGCCTGTATTTGCCTGTTGTTCTCTGTATGTAATACTTGTACTTGTATGATCTTGCATGATGTAGCCATATGTAGCCTGTGCAAATAGTATGGCAGCCACTTATATAATGTGAACTTACAATGTTTGCAATTGAAATCATTTGAAGATGGATCCTAGATATTTGTATCCCTAGTTTTGATATACTTGCCTAGCTTTTTGAGTCTGGTTTGGTGTCAGGACTCCAACTTCCAGAACTGCCCTGCACTTGAGGCACGGGCGCGCTGTTGGATGATAGGGGTGGCCGCCATATGCCGCCATGACCATTTTTCGCATCCGTGCAGAGGTGGTGGCGGTGGAAGATCGATCGCCTTCCAGGACGGTTTCATTCTTTTATCAAGGCCCAGCCTTCGATCTCTACGGACATGCTACTGATATGCTACGGACCATGGTCTGCAGTATGGAAACTGCCCTCTGGTGATCAAACGTACTGGATGTCCAATGTTTGACATTGTGACTAGCCGAGGGTATACGCAATTGCGCATCTCTTTGCAGGTCCAGAGGCTGAAGCGCAGGCCAGAGATCCCGTAGTCAGAAACGTCAAAGCAGACGTCGTCATATTCTCTCCACCAGGCTTTGGCAGAACATCCACTAGCAGGTGACTTCAGGTTGCAGCGCTCTCAAGAAACCAAAGGCTATCCGACTATCCACTGTTCAGAAGATGTCGCCCTATGACTCCCATGACGAAATCGACCACATGCGATGGCCAGTTTTCTGCACAGAGTGCACCAGCAGTTTGGCAACTGAGGCTGCGCCAGAGATATGGAAAGCGGCCGGTGGCACCAGCAACAATTTCCAAAGCTTGGGATGGTCCGTGTGTGTTGTGCTGAAGCAAATTCTTTGCCAGGTGTACAGGCGAGCTCCACTGCAAACATGCGGCCCCAGGTGCAACAAAAGACGCGAAGCATGTAGCTGTATGTTGACATCCGGGATTTGATAGCTGGAAGAAAAGTGAGTTCTACAACTGCCAAACATGAATAATGTTGATTTCCTGGAGGCCAAGCTTGCCTTCACAGTCGGATTCCCAGAAATTGAAGCCACTCCTTTTTCTGTGTGCCTCGACTGTCTTGCTGTAAAGGCCTGGACTTTTCCTCTTCTTCGAGCCTCGGTCTGGATACTGGGTGGTCCTACTCTCAGAGTGCAGAGTCTTATATAGTTTTATCATTTCTTTACATTTCTTTCAGTTCTTCCTGTGATTTTGATTTTTTAGAGTTCAATTTCCTGCAGTTCCATGGAATCAACTGTGGCAGATGGGATTTACGCAAACCCGCTGAGCGCCAAAGTGCTGCACTGCCCTTCAAGACTCTCAGGTCAGCACCATCTCACCTCTGGCGGCAAACCACGCGATAGCGTCGCAAGCACAGTGCAAGCGATCATCCTTGAGAAGTATCCAGTGGAATGAAGTTTCGATCAGTTTGGACAGTGCATCGAAAATCTGAAGAGATCGTCCTTCGGTATATGATTGACATCATGTGACAGATGAGGTTCGCTAGACCAGATGTGCTGGGGCGATTTGGCCAGGCCGACGGCACAGCTACAAAAAGCAGTGTTGTTACACCATGTTACGTATTTTATGTGTCAAAGACAAATTCAGCAGAGTACTCGATGTAGTTGTTGAACATGTTTGCTAAAGAAATGATGCTTTTTGATATTACTGCCTTGAGTCAAGCTTAAAAGCGCGTCAGGTCCTTGCAAGAAGCGGACCAGCTTGGAGTTCTTTGCTTCCGCAGGAGCGCAACGCACGTTTTCGTACGACGTACCGACAGAAGTGGCAGGGAGAGCCACGGATCCTGGGACACTGAAAGGAGGCTCCAGCTTGGGATGCAGCTGATAGTCAGGCCGGTGCCAACGTTGGGTAACCTTGGGACATCTTGGGACCATAGGTTGTCCATGACCTTGGTATATCTTGGTATCAAACGGCGGGATCTAGATTTTAGATGTGTGACTTTGCAGGTTCCTGGCTTTCATCACCGTTTGTCAACTTCCAGAGCCGCCATCCAAGCTTGATCTTTCACACCTGATGAAGTCCTGCAGGGGAATGGGAACTCACGTGAACACCGGTGCAAATGTTACTCCTGAAGCAGTCTAGCCATCTCATTGACATCATTGGGCCTTGATGAAATGTGGATAAAGTAGCATTACCACTTGAAGCCAAGCCTTTTGAGGCACCTCCCAGCGCTTTGCTCTCTGATCAGCTGATGCAACTTGGCGAGTGGTACTCCAGTTGATGACAGTCTGTCCTCTGTGATGATTCTCCCTAAATGGAATCCCGGCCTTCAGTCCTCAAAAGAAACATGTGCTCTTTGAAGTTGATGTGACAATGTATGAGGCCAACGGAATGGCTTCAACTCATGGCTTCCGGGACAGATGCATCGCCTACATTCTTGTGTGTGGGTGGCTGTGGAAGCAGGCAAAAAAATGCAAAAAATATCTGGAAAATGGAAGGGTGAATATGTGGCTGGGTGGCTGTGTCTTGCAGATGTGCAGCCTGGTGTCACATTGAGGTTGAGTAGGTTGAGTCAATGGAGTAGCATGGAGATGCATGGAGCAGTGAGTTGGAACATTTCTCATGATTTGTTCCTCAGGGTGCAGTCACTGAATGGCTCATATGAGCTCCTTCCTGAATCCATGTGGCTGGGACCGAGCAGTGGGTGTACGGAGACAAAGGTAGAGACACGCCAGGGAATTCTTGGAGGAAGCCCCACTTCTTGGGTTTGCATGGCAACTAGCAAGAGGGATAGCAGAAGCACTGGGAATATTTGGGAATGAAATCAAGTGTTGTAGATATTTTCATAAATTCCTTAAAATTCCTTAAAATGTTATAGATATTTTCCGTATCCAGGTGGTCCCAGCGGTAGAAGGTGTTTCGAGGGTCAAAAGTGGCCCAAAGGTTGCCTCAAAGCTTGCATGCTACAAGTGCGTGTTTAATGTGCGTCGCAACTAGCTCAGCTTGAGGGAGATGGGAGCACTGCATCTATATCATTCATATCATTTTATAACCATTTATAGAGATTGAAGCCGGCATGATTCAATCCTCCTACTCGTACGGTTGTAGGGATGTGATGTAGGGCACATTGCTGCAGCAAAAGCCTCCATTTGAATCATTTTGTTTCTACCACCGACAACAAACGTCTTCAGAACCACTGTTTGCCAGCTATCATAAGATCCTGCATGAGTACTTTGCGTCACACAGCGCCCTCGGTAGGTGGGCCTCTAGGCCAGCTTGGAAGAAAATGTCCAGTGCTAAGATCAAATTGGCTCCTGTGACATCCTGCGACAGCCTGCGACATTATGCAACATCATCCAGCATGAGCTCTGCTTGTGCTCTCTAAGGCGGCCAGAGGAAGACGATGAGGAGGTCTCAAGTTGTGTTTGACTGTCGCATTCAAAGAGATTGTAGAGCCATTGCATTGATTGGCAGCCAGCAGCGGGGGAAAAAAGAACTGTAATTTTCTTGCTTGGTTTAGTATGTTTGGCACTCGCCCAAGATTCTGCCAAAAGATAGGAACTTGAGTTTCTCAGTTGGGCAATGACGGCATATTGAGCAGTGGATCAGATTCCTTGTCAGGATCACTTTCCGAAGTACATCTTCTTTTGGCCGGAGTCCGCAACATCAGCCCTGGGATTGGAATGTTTGCTGTTGCAATGATGTTGCCTGACACAGTGCTGTCGCATTTGTCTATATAGAGATTCCAAAGCTGTACGTAGGATTGGTGATGATTGTATGGTATTGTCATTGTTAACTTAGACAAATATGGGGGGTACCTAAAAAAGTGGTACCCGAAATCATCCAAAGTGATACCATTTCACTTTTACTAACCCATTGGAACTAAATGAACAGAAATCCGATGTTTTGTTGTGCTGCGATTGTTTCAGTCATTGGCATTGCATGCTCTGCCGAGGACTGGCCATTGGATCATTGGTCCAGAGCTTCATGTTGCTCAAACTGGCCAGCAAACTCAGCTGCAGAAAGCCTCACTGGAACCTACAATTGCTGTGCACATGCCTTTGTAAGTTGCGAATCATTCCATGATTGTTCCACTTGAGTCACTTGACTGGTACAGGTCGTAAAGATTCTTGTAAGATTTGTCAGGATGAAGCACATCCGCTGTTTGTAATCAGTAGATAGAGCCCTGACAGAATGCACTTGCTTGGGAAGGTGTCCACTTCTTTATATAGCCAGGCAGATCGTATACCCAGCCTCCAGTGTAAATCCTATCCCCCTAGTATTAAACAATACTAACACCCCATAAATGGTCCCAAATATGTGATTACATCCCCTACCAAACTTACTAAACCATGTTTCCTAGGGGGTTGTTGAATATTATATGGGGTTATATAATGTTATATTAAATAGATAGATGGATGGATGGATGGATAGATAGATAAAGAGATAGAGAGATAGAGAGAGAGAGAGAGATGGAGGATATTTATATAATATATATATATAATATGTGGATATAGGCCGATGAGAATCACCGCGCCGCAAGGACTGGCCAGGAATGGCCCTGGCCGCTGGGCAGCACATTCCCCTGATCATTGTCCAGGGCGTTGGGCAGCTTTGGATGGCCCAGCACTGAGACCTCCGTTGCAGGTCGACCTTTTGAAGTCTGCAACGTACTTGTATCATAATAGTGATAATTGATAAGGTAGATAGGTACATGACCATTTGTCAAAAATAGTTGTTTAGAAGTTTAGTATTGGTTGTTGATAATTCATCTGGGTCTACTGTTTTTTCCTCTTCGTTATGAGGCGGCACGCAACTAAATTCGGCAATTCTGCAAGGCAGCGCTAGCAAACCCGCTAGGTTTGCGCTAGCTTTGATTGACAGCCATGGCCTCCATGTCGTGAATGTCTTGCCAGCTTTTCTTACAAGTCTGTCAGTTTCCACATATTCCCAAATTTTCGATTTTTTACGCATTTTACGCGCTAGATCGCCGCTAGCAACGCGCTAGCGAAAATTGCAAATACATGCCCCGGTCCACCCGCAGCCCATTCAGAGGCACAGCCATGTTCACGCTTTGGTAGCTTACAGTAAGGAAACAGCGTTGATCAGGAGGCATGTCAAGAAGACACACACAGAGACACACAGTTCAGGAGATAGTACCAGCGACAGCGAATGAAAACCGACGTGCGTTAGCCGATTCCTGTGGTTTTAGAAAGATTTCCAAAGGTGACGAAGAATTTCCACGTTTTCACCTCATCAAGGTAGGTCATGTTTTTTAAAGGCAAACATGAGGCGGCACGCATGGAATTGCGATTTATCAACAAAACCGGGAACAGACATTTTGACAAACCGTCACATACACTAGATATTTGATTATCCTGTGTTATCCTCGTATAGACATAGTATATGCACATGTGTTTCACACTGTTGAATGTATTTTATTTGGTTGACTTGCTTCCTCTCCATCGCCGAATCGTCAAGGAAGTACTTTCTCTGAAGATCCCAAGATATTCGTTCGTCGTCAGAAAGCCGCCTGTATCTCAGCGTTGGCACTCACATATCATCCTTCGAACCTTTTTAGGTGTGGTCTGAACATGCTTAGTTGGTTGACAGTCATGTTCACCATCAAAATCATCATTTTGGGGTATTCGGTATCCCCCATTTCCGGACTCTGTGCGCTTTCCACCAACCTGTGCTGGTCCAGAGGCCTTCGGAGGCTTGGATACCTTTGGTCTTTCCAGTCAACAGCTCAGTTGAGCTCGCAGAAGATGCTTTTGGGATGCCACCAGCTCAAGGTGCAATGTCTCCTTGCCAGAGTTTTGGCCTCGGGATGCAGAGATTTTCGAGTTTATGCCTTCCAGAATGTTGGGAGAAAGCTCTATGGACTGGGGTAGACAAACAAAGCCTAAGTCGCAAAGTCAAGAAGTTGGTGGCCAAAACCAGAGTTCTGCACAAGATCCTTGCACAGCATGATACAGGCCGCAACATCAAACGACTGCCAGACACTTGACGCTTGAGGCCTCGGGCCTCGAGCAAAAGCATTGCCTTGTTCGCCTCGTGCTTGTAGGTCTGCATGTCGGCCTGTTCTCATCAGAAACCAGGAATCATACATATATATCATATATAATCATATATATATATACATATATATATATACATACATACATACATACATATATATATATACATATTAAGATATATACATATATACACACACACTATACATGTCTCTATATATAATTAGAGAGAGGAAGATTTTTAGCTGATTGAAAATGCTGTTATCATTTGCTATTTTTGAAATGTTCGCTGTGCCTCCAATTGCTTGAACATAGACAGAAGAAAAGAGCATGGTCCAACGACTATGGATGTTGGCACGAACAAAATGTGCTGCAGGAGTGCCATCTTCCAGTCGGAGGACGATGCGTTTCTTGAGAAACATGCTCTGTGTTTGAAGATATTTGACCTTTTCCAAGGTGGACATGCTGTATGTACCAATCAGATAACATACCTTCATATTAAACATTATCAGAATAATTTGATCGGTCAACATGTTCGCTTCTAGATTTCTGAGCTGTTCCTATGTCGCATGATGCCTCTCTTCCAGCGCCGGTGTAGCAAGAAGCGCGAGGCGACTTCCAGAGCGACAAGTCCCACAGCAGCGCGGAATTCCCCGCTGCCAAAGAGTGGAGGCCACCGACAAGACCAGATGTTTGTTGCGTGAAGTACCTTACGGAGTTTGACTTGGTCATAATGATGTCATATGTGCGCGCGTATCTGCTGATCATTTCTTATGTTTCTTGAACTCTAATTTGTTTGTTATATCATGTTATATCATGGTGATGAAAACTAATGTAAGATATTAACAACTGCATCAAAGTGCTATTTCGGTAGGACAGGACCATGCAATAGTTTCACCAGGCGAAGATCGCCGCTTGTCCAGTCCAAGAATCTCACCGCGGGAGATGCAGCTCCATAAGTATCTCAGTTGCGTTGAAGCAGCGACGATCGAGGTTTAACGGGGATGTACTGTAATGACATTTAGTGGGAAATGAACGCACTACATCTTGGAAATCTTGGAAATCCTCAGGATTTATCAACAGAAATTCGGATACAAACCAACCAAAAGAACCAAAATGGGGATAAAAATGGTGGGTGTATTGTGGCTGTCAATACTCTTTGCCTGTAACCAATAATTTCTGGGTGTGTCTGAAAATGGCACAAGACCCCCAAAACGCCCCTTTTGGTAGGGAAAATTATGATTAGCTACAGCCAATATAACCGATGATGCAGGGTACACAAAGACTTGTGGCAGGTTGCAATCTATTGCTGCGCAATTCTGAACATGATCTGTGAACCAAGGATGGGCGGCTCACCAAAATCGCCAAAAGAGAGTCATGGGAGCCCGAACTGCACAAGGTTTGCACCGCGTGAAGTCAGCCCACAGCGAAATACAAGCCCAGTTCGAACCCGGGGTATTTGTTGGCGACCTTGATGGCTGGGGTCGCAGCTCCTGCATTGTTGGGAGATTGTTTGTAGGGCAGCGCAAGCCCGTTGCATCCTGATGGAAATTTGGAGATAAAAAGATCTCATTACCCAAGTAAAGTAAGTACTCCTGTCAAAGAAATTCAAAGAATATCAAAGAGGGATTTCGGATTTAGATTCGAGACAACCCTTCACCGAGCATGTTCGCGATTTGGTGGCAGACTTTGCTTTATTATGATTTTGGAAGAAGACTGATCACCACTGGTTCTTGATTACACAAAGAGAGCATGAGAGTCGGATAGAGTCGGGATTCGGGATGAGAGTCAGGATGAGACAGGATTCTTGCTGTGTTTCACGACCTGAGAAAGAGGCGGGTCACGGAAACGTTCACGGTCAATGCACCTTCCAACAGCAGATCACAGCAGTCTGAGCAGGTCCTCGGCCCAAAGGGAACGAAAAAGTGTGGAGTCGTGGCATGCCATGGTCGGTGCATGCCAAGTGCAATGGGATTTTTGTGCGTGAAATTGGACAAGATTCGCAAGACATGTGATGGAATGCGCAGTGCTCGATGCTTTTCGCCTCAAAGCTTCAGCGGGTTTGCAAAGTCAGCTCGCATCCAGCTCTTGACCTGAGCAACCCAATCCAACATACGGTTCAGTGGTTGAAGTTAAAGCTTCGCCCTTTGGGAAAGGTTTTCTGGAACAAACAAAATCTATCAAAATCCAATCAAATTGATTCAACAACTATCAACAACTAAGAAAGGAAAGTGACATTAAAATACATTAAAGTCTACATAATTTACATTAAAGTCTACATAATTCAGAAGCACTTTCCTTTTGGGAAAGGACGGATCTAAAAATAAAAAACCTGTAGCTGGGAATCCGACAATTCTGAGCCATGTTTGAGCCAGAAGAACCAGAGCCAATGACTTAGAAAGCTCAGAATGAATGAGACCTTCGACATACTCTCAGCCAGGGAAAAATGATTAAATAATATTAAATATGCTTGTTGCAGTTTGCGTTCTACAATTTCAAAATATGTCAAACTCAAGCCACAGAGTTCACCAAATATGACTCTTCGCGAGTGTGGTTGGTGTAAGGAGCTTCAATGAGAACAAGATGTGGTATGCACAATTGGTAGGCCCGTATCTTCTGCCATCCTCAGAGACGTGGTTCAGTGGTGATTTTGGACTGCCATTTTTTTGTGGAGGCCCTTGCCTCACTGACCATGGTGATCAAAAGTGGCGAGCAGTCGACTCCTTACTCTACGTGGCTGGCGATATTCGCGACAAATTGGGAAGATCAAAACGAGAAAATTGGCTACAGAATTTCTACGGATGCAGTTTCACCCACAGGCCATCTCAACACCCAGTGGCATTGTGATCTGCCCTCCATGGTAGGAGCCTTAGTTTCGAGATGGCCTGATCTCAGGTCAGGCCATCTCAGGTCAGTAACATTGGATATACAGAAAGTAGTTATGCAGATACTAGCTACTAGCTACTAGTGTATATACAGATGCATACACTAATATGTATGTGCATATTGTACTAATATATGTATGTGTGTGTGTGGGTGCGTTATATGATTTGGATGTATACTACACATATATAATACATGTCTTGGGATAATGGATGGTGATGGGTTTTCTAGGGCTGTCGACTTTTTGCCGAGCATCGTCACTGAAGGAATGCCAGTCATGTGCTGCGCATCGATCCACGGGAGCCTCAGCAAATCGATGTGCAGATTGTAGGCGGGGCATCCATGGAGTTGTTGGTATGTCGTTGGTTCATAGTGCTGTTCCTTCGCGGCAGACTTTTCCATGGCATTTGCGGGGTTGACTTCGGGAAGTGCACCAAGTTGAAACCAGTTGGAGGTGCCGACTTGGGTCTTGGTGCTGGAAAGTGGAGGCCTGGCTCGATGGAACATGGTGGAGACGGTGGGGTCAAGCTGTTGCATGCTGGAATTCTCAGGTCCGGCGTCTTCGGTGCTGATGGGCA
Source organism: Cladocopium goreaui (assembly GCA_947184155.2). NCBI lineage: Eukaryota > Dinophyceae > Suessiales > Symbiodiniaceae > Cladocopium > Cladocopium goreaui. The sequence continues at coordinate 753,571 of CAMXCT020000546.1, read as the reverse complement.
CGTCTACTGCCCTCCTTGGTGCAGCCGTCATGTACCACCAGGGGTCCCTTCTCCTGACCCCCTTTGCACTTGGCAAGATGAACATGGCAGTCCTTTTGTAACATTCCCAAATATGACACAGTAATACATGGATACACAGATGTACTACAGACATACTACAGATATACTATAGATATATTATAGATATACTACCTCTAGATATACTATAGATATATTATAGATATACTACCTCTAGATGTACTATAGATGTACTATAGATATACATAGATAATCATAGATATACATAGATATACATAGATATACATATATATACATAGATATACATAGTAAGTGCGAGTGTCCATCAAAAAGGCTTCACCAGAATCACTCTTGTTTCTCAAGGCTATTTTCCCATTAGTTTCCATTCCTTGACATGCTATGGCAGGTTTGCCTCGCATGTTTTGCGAATCGACCCAAATGTTACGCACTTAAGATCTTCACCAGCTTCAATTTCTATTCTAACCCTGTGGGGACCAGGCACTGTTTTAGGGTTGCTGAGGTCGGAACTTCCGAGCTCATCGGTCCTGAATTCACCATGCCAGATCCACTGGAACTTGCCAAGGACGAAGCACAGTGGTGTTGTTTTGAGACCTATTGCCCTCTCCCTAGACAGAAGCAGGAGCTGGGCGACAGCATTGGGCTGGGAGATGGAGAACCAGATGACGAGCATTGGGGTAGCCCTCGGCGAAGTTTACCTTCCTGTAATCTAACCTGGAAATCGAAAAAACACCATAAACACCATAAACAGCTCGATTTGCAGAAGATGTTCGCATTCGGAATTTCCAAGCCAGCCATTTTGGATGAAACAAGCAAACAGCATCACCAGGGAAGTGGATGGATGGGGTACTCAGCCCCAATGGATGCCTGTACTGTCAACCATGGCTGGCAACTCAGCCATTCTGGAAGGCACCAATAAGGCATCCTTTGTATCACGCAGTGTCCTGTTTAGTTCCTTCATGCTGAAGGAAACAGTAGAAAATCATGGAAATCATCAAAACTCTGCTTCTCATCTCGCAAATGAGCGACACAGATTCCTACCAATCAAGGTGTGCCAATCGCATTCTGCGAATAAACACTCATACTGGAGAAGTAGACCTCATCGGCGCATGCCTCAATCTTGCAGAAGTAGTTCAAAGTGTTCTATGCCAATTTCTTGCATTTACTCCAGTCTCCAGTGGTTTGGATTTTGCAACATCCCTTTGGTGTCTCCTGAATTCCAAAGAGTGCTATGCTGATGGCTAAGCCGCTGGTTGACTTCCCGCATTCCAGGTCCAGATCTGGGTTGGACTCCAGACAAGTACAGAGCAGCCGTGGTTGCTACCGACGGGGTGCGGGTCTAGGGACAAGTTAGAACATGTTAGAACCACAACATGCCAAAGTGACTGATGTTGAGCTATGCCATGAACATGGTCTGTTGGGCAGGCGATCTATTGTCCACCACATTCAGTTGGTGCCTCAGTGCGTCAAGGGCGTAGACCCTGAAACTTCACCGCTGTTTCCCCCTAAAAACGTCATCTTGTGAGGCTGCTCGCGTCTTAAGAATAGACCTCACGAGCGGAGAAGTCACTTTCATCGGTTCAGGACTTAGATCAGCGAAGCTTGTGCCATTGTGCTGGTGTGCTGGTTGTGCTGCTTGTTGACCAAGGCCCAGACTACGGCACAAAACGTGGCAAGTCGGCAGACCCAGATCTAAGTGAGGTTGACCTTTCCCAGAGATGCAGTTGATCTATGGGCCCCAGGTGGTGGACTGGGGCAATGAGTTTGGTTAATACCATCCTCTGCCCACCACATTCTGCTGGACAGGCTTGGAATCGTTTTCTAATGTTGGCTTGTAACCATTTGCGATTGCACCTGCTGTGCGACTGTGTCAATCAGTCCAGCATTTGCATGCCTTTTTACCTTAGAGAATCCCTGCATATTTGGGCGCAGGTGCTTCAAATTGATACTTTTCAGAGAACTTGCGCTCTGGTGGGGCGAGACTTTGGTGATGATGAGGTCGGAATTGAGGCTGACGTCCACACTTCTTTCAGATTTGAACTGGCGGGGCTGGAAGGCAAAATATCGCGCCATTGTTCAAAGTAACGATGGATGTTTCTATGGTCCACCTTGCAACGCGCCCCAGGCAGGGATTTGACAGTTATTTGTGAATTCTTCAAAGGGGGTAGATTCGTGGCATGATTCCATATTGTGGCACAGGTCATTTGCATTGATCCAATCACGCCAGATGCTGATTTCATAGGCCGGTCGCCTTGGTGTTTTTTAGAATGTTTCGCCGTTTTATTTGTCTTTGAAACACAGTTATATACTGGCGCGCTTGTGTGTGGAGGTCCTGATTTTTGTGCTGGTGGGTTCAAATGGGTACGGCACTTGTAGCAGTTTGCTTTGATTGAGAATCAAGTTGACTTGGCCGAATGTAGAATTGGTGTTTGTGAGGTCACAGCAGGGCTGGGTGAAGACGGATGCGTCTACAGCATCTCGCCTCCACAGCTTGTATCTATTGAACTTGCCAGGTAAACGACTTCTGTACATACCAAGCAAATGAATGTTTGTACATCCTTGGGAATATGGCTTTCTTGGCTGTCCCTTGAAGATTTCAAGTCCTTGCTGCTCATCCATATCATTTGCAGTCTTTTCATGTATTTCTCAGGTCCGCCGTGGCTGGCCCACAAGGCACTTCGTATTGATGTGCCAAACCGTTGCGGCCTTGGTTTGGTTGCTCAAACGTCAGCAAAAAGTGCAACATAATTGCTTACCAGGTGCTTAGAAAAACATTGCTACAAAGTGTGACAAATAGGTCTAGGTTGTACAGTTTGCATAAATCTACACCTTGCTACAAACCGCCATTCAGCAGAGATGCAATAGATGCAACGGAGATTGCCATGGGCTCAGCGTGTTCCCTTCCTGGATCCTATCCCAACCAAGGTTGGGCAAGGCAAATTGGCAAAAACCATGGTGGGTCTGCCTAGATTTAGAGTTTTGATGAGTTTTGCAGATCCAATGTGTTCCATGGCCCAAGCCCTGGGCGGCATTGCTGAAGCTCTGTAAATAAAAAATAAAGAAAATAGATCTTGATCATCCTTGATTCCAAAAGGATCCAAAAGGCACATCAAAGACGTCCGAAAACTTGGTACCTCTCCAAGGGTAACCAACATCCAACGCGTTGAGGCTGGGGTGGCGGCAAGTGGGACATCATGTGCGCGCACGAGGATGGATTCTTTTATTGTCCTCCCCTTTGTGATTGGGCCTCAGCATTCTCACTGCACCCATGTGCACCCTCAGTGTGTGTTGTAAGTGAGTATTGGAACTGAAAGTTAGCTAGAGAGCTCCACTGACCATGCACAGCCACGCACATGTACATGAATGGAAAGAGTACAAGACTGGCTACGATCGATTTGACGTGGCGTGCCCAAAAGGATGCTGCCTGATCAATGAATGAGGCAACGGACACATTGAGCCTTGACACTGCAATTGGTACAACGGAGGCACCCAGTCCTGGCAGTCAGAAAGTCTGTGTTGTCCAGATGTCAGTGCCACTGAAGACTCGCGCAAAGTATATCATGTTTCAAAAGCAAAGAGCGAAGGAAGGATGGAGAGGGAAATGCCGGGGACAGACTTTTGGTGCACATGCTTCATACTGGTTCATCATGTTTGCTCATTTTTGGCGGCAGTTGCTTGCACCTGAATTGGGCAAAGTGGCCAAAAAGCGCGCAGCTCAGTATGCAGTGGTGAAGAGATCAAAATGGTGGTTTTATAAAATAGGTGTACCCCTAAATCATCCATTCTAATAGGGTTTTCCATTGTAAATCAACCATTTTGGGGTACCTCCATTTATGGAAACCTCCAAACAGCGATGCTTGAGCGTTGCGATGCGTTGCTCGTGTGGGTGTTTCCAGGTGGCGCTGTGCAGCAAGATCCTGCGGGGGTGACCTCTTCTGCCCGCCCTATGGGCATGAGAAGGCAGGACTGACAGGTCCATCAACTAATATGGCTACGGCATGCTACGGCATTCTACGCATGTTCGACATGTTCATGGGTCCTTCAGGGTACCACGGTTTCATGTTCAAATGTTTGAGATGGGAACAGGCCACAAGTGTTCAATCCAACAGAATCTTCCTTTGTGCCTTTAAAATCCTTTGACAGGTTCTCCGACTGACATTCAAAAGCTTGCAACTTGATAGCCGCAGGGATCTCAAAGCTGTTGAAACACTGCGAAACTTCGCCACGCTAAAAACCGCACTGGGCAAATTGGGAAGATGCGGACACATTGCGGACACCAAGGCAGTGGATCGAAAAGCGCTTCCAAAGATGAAGCGTCGAAATCCAAAGATCAGCCATCAAAGGATCCTTCTGAGCTCATTGATGAATAATGATGAATAAAAGTTCCTGACATTGACAATACATGACAATGCTAGAATTTGAGAAACGTCAAAAAGAAAAAGGTTTGCAACCGCATACATCGAAAATAACAACAGGTGCGTAACTGCGTTAGTTAGTTTGCCTTGAAGCCATTCAGTTCTCGGAATTACAATAGAATCTTCCCAATCCCTACCCGATTAGTGTAATATATCGCAAATCTCATCAGAATTCTTGCCGAATTCAATGAAATATATAATACCTTAGAAAACTCCTTTCAATATCCTTTCTTAAATGTGCTTGAAAATTAGCAAAGTAAATCGAAATAACTTCAATTTTACCAGTAGGACCGCACAAGGCGGTGGCGGCAGTTTCAAAAATAGGAAACCTATAGGAGAGGTTGGTTGTTGTGAATCAGAGATGGCAGAGCGAAGCCACTGATGGAGCGAAAGGTGATTGATCTCTCTCACTATTTCTCTCTCTTTCTCTGACTATCTACCTACCTACCTATCTATCTATCTATCTGTCTAT
>CAMXCT020000546.1:644929-744725 GCA_947184155.2 Cladocopium goreaui | reverse complement strand
AGTAGTAGCAAGTATTATTTTTCTAGGATTTCAGAAGTTACGTTAGGTAGTTTTCCTGTAGCTTCAAATCTGAACATACCATGTTGTTTTGCTTTTGTATGCATGTGATTACAATCATCCATGTGACCCTGTTTCCTCATTTTCATGATTATATTCATTCCAAGAATGTTAGTTCAATTCCAAGCAGTATGGCAAGTGCAAAGATGACACGCATGTTTGGCAACTAATGAAACTCGCTTACTTGTTCGTCAAAAGCTTGTCAAGAGTAGCTTGGACCAGGCATTCGGACCCAAGAGTTGCAGAGACACAACATGGAGCAGTTTGAATCGATAGACGCATCAAACCTGCAACTACAGTGATCGAACACAAAGCAAAGCTCCGCATCCCTCAAGAAGAGTGAAATTCAAAGTAATTTTCTAGTGAAGTGATAATCATGTCTGATCTTCAAAAATGGTTACCCCTGTTTTTTCTTATCCGTATCAATGTTTATCAGGGTTCATATTGTTTTCGACTCGTGCAAAGCATTCAAATCAGCAATTTGAAGGTCGAGCGTAAAGAGGAGGTTCTGTCGGGCATTTCTCTTGCCTCAGCCAAAATTGCATCATTCTCGTTGCATCTGTGCCTATTGCAGCTGCAGCTATGAGATTGGATGAAATATGATGAAATCAAGGAACACTCCGTTGATCCTGTTGCAAATCTGCTTCGTCATTTTCATCTCCAGTGATCTCCAGTGTCCGTTTTCACCCAGTTTCAAACATTCTGCTTGTCGGGATACATGTGTCTGTACATAGATCGTTGGCCCAACTTCGGCAAGTGCAGCTCGTAGTCTCCCGTCCTTAGTGTAATCTATGCAAATCTGAGGGTCTTCTCTTGACAGTTACATGATACAAACCTTTGGGGTCAGTTGGTCGCTATGAAAAACTCTTGGATTGGATGCGAAGGCAAGAAACCACACAAGTCAATGACAAACTATGGCAAATGTCGTTCAAATCAAGGGACAATTGGCACAAGGCATTGTCCGGGTCGGCCGCAACGCACGATGCTGGGCGCTGCTTAGGTGCTTCAAGAATATTCAGTTGATAGACGTCCTGGTCACTTAAAACTTTCAAACCACAGAGATGCAGCCGTTGCAATTCCAGTATTGCAATGGATCAGCGGCTTTGGTTCCGCATGGTTCTGTAATGTTCTGTAGCTCTAGTCCAAACAACGCGCTGTCAAAGAACCCCAAATCCGTGACCAGAAAGCTGTCAACAGGGACGGCTCTGCAAAAAAGTACAGTAGATACTCACAAGGCGGGCGTCCAAATTGGTCTGCTCGATGCAACCTCGGCTTGGTTCAGAATCGTGTCGCTCATGGCCAAAACATGCCGAGACTATGAGTCTCTTGGGCAACTGGTGATAGGCTTCACAGCATGAACCGAGAAGGTGTATTCACACTGAAGTAGAAGCCATCTGGTCAATTTCACAGCTACCATACTAAGGAAGCTCTTGGATATCCGTGGGAAAAGTCATGCCAGGGCACTGAAGTCATCATCGATCTCTTTGAAAAGACCGGCAGCTTTCCAAATAGAACAAACAAAAACGTCGCACACCTAGGTGCCGAGTCATGCCGGTGAGTTGCATACTGGACATCTCAAAATGCAATGCGGTGTTGAGTTCGCACTGCCAATCATGTGAGCTTGATGCAAATTCATCCATATTATCCTCTCTCTGCAAAACGCTGCAGCTTGCATCAACAAAGGATTTCCCGATCACTCAGGCTCATGGTAACCAAAACGAGGCACCATCGCTATGGATGGGGCTTGAGTACCGTTGTTGAAGTCCGAGGGGTATAAAACGCCATCTGGTTCCGGCACAGCAGGAATTAGATCCAACCTCAGCATTGCACTGCCAGCACTGCGCTTTGCACTAATTTGAATTTGATCTAATTTCTTGTTGTTTCACATACTAGTAGGTCCAAAAACCAGAGGTACCTGAGGTACCTGACTTCGGAACCGGTAAAGGTGCGTGAGGAATGTCTGGGGTGACGCAGTCTACATGAGACAGTGTGTTTATTCATGCTCATTCCATGAATTAAACCCTACTTGAGTGGTCAGCATTAAAGGCTAGCCTTGACATTGCGAGAGTTGCAGCTACAGTTTGACATGCAGTGGTGGAGCTTGACAGACTTCATGGTATGACCTCCGCCCTTCGGGTTTTTGAATGAAAGGCTCAAAGAGGTAACAACAAGAAACGATTCAGAATCCAGAATGGATCTCATGTCCTGAGAAGCTGGACTTTGCATCTAGACCCCTAAAACTGCTCCAGAATTGATTTTGTGCACATAACACAATGGCAAACCTACACTCCAATCATTGTTCACGGATTTGTCCTGCCTGTTCTTTTGCCAAGATTCTCCATCCCTTTTGAGAGCGCTTCTCTGTACAGGGCAGTTCCCGAAAGATTGCTGAAGGCAGATCCCGTGACATGCTGATTCCTTAGCACTGCACTGTCACATAGTCAACGGCCGCAAATTTATCCAAAATACGCATTGGAAGGCCTATTAGATATAACTCTTGATGCCTTCTGTGCGTAATCATGTAATTGGATACATGATTGTATTCTTGTATCTAACATCATCTAATATTAATATTATATACATTATGACAAATGTGTAATGTCTATTATATATAATTCTAATTTAATATATGAATCCAGCAAAGCATTTCCATCTGGGTCCCTTTCAATCCAACGACATCTTTGATTCAGACATACACCAAGGTTCCAAGCAAGCAGGAATGGCTTCTCGAGCCTGGGGATGTATCTTGTCACGATGGGCACACCAACCTGTCGAAGGTTCAACCAGTCAGTTGCATCCAGATGTTTGGGCTACGCAGAACCAACGACAAATTGCAAAAATCAGGAGAGCCTTGAACCAAGGTCCTTGAAGTGCTGCGAAATCACATCATGTGTCATTTGGAAGGGGAGATGCTACCTTTCCAAGAGAGCTATGGAGTTCCAGCCGTACCCAGTGCAGCTCAGACAGCGAGCCTCCAGCAGTTCCCAAACAAGGCAAATTTTGTCTGCAGTGCTATTGTATGGTGGCATGCACCTTAGATTCTGGACCATTCTGGACCGTTCTCAGAAACTCATAGAAACTCTGCACTGCAATGTCCAACTGAGCATCTCATGATTCACAGTGATTCATCTGATTCCCTGAATTTCTTCGCTGATCTTCGCACAGCGGGAAGCGGCCAAGTCACGGGTAGTTGCCACGAGTAGTGTCAATCCAGCCGGTGAAGAGGGCATGATAACCATATTCCAAGCCTGGCAGTGCAGGGGCGCAAGTGGTGCTGGTTTTCTCATTGGTTTATCCCTGAAGAGAATCCACAATCCAGCCTTCATATCGATGGTAGAAATCGTTAGCACCGCCTTTGGGGAAGTCCAAAGGAAGAGGCTTGCCATGAAACAGAACTTGATTGTTTCTTTGGTATTTGGAACTTGACTTCCAAAATCTTCCAAACCTTTTCCTGTCGCAACTTACCACGGCCTTACCGAGCTCTTTGCGTGAGTACTTCAGCTACCTCCAAACTCATTAGCACATATTAGCACAATGTACAAAATGTTTTCTACCTACTTTATCCTGCTTTGATCTCCAAACGCCCAAAATTGATCCAAATTGTGTTGCAACCCACCACTCCTTTCGAGAATTGGCCGGCAGCAGCTAAAGAAGATATACAAAACGTGCTTAAGTACCCAAACGATTGCTCTCCAATCTCACAATTCTCTCTGCTGGTATTTTCCTGCTTGGCAAGGTGCGTTCACTAAACATCTTGCCTTGGACCGGGGTTGCACGAAATTTTGCTTTCAAGTCGTGCGCTGAACTACTTCTGAGAATCAGTTTTTCTGCATAGACGCAAGACAATCTTGACAACTCTTGATCAATCTTGACATCTCTCTTTGTAAGCCCGGCAACTCAATTTCAGACACCACCCATGCTGTGGAAACCTCCTGCAAATCTTCGGATCAAGCCAAACAGTGCCAGGCTGCGATACTCCTCTCGCAAGGGTGCATGTACCACGGAGAAACCAGCAGCTTTCGCCTCCACGAGCAAGGTGTGAGGGATGTCGATATTCAGCTCTGAGAGTAAACAAACAAATCCTGATCTCTCCTGTTCAAAGCTGAAACAAACATTTCATCATACTTATATACATATATTCATATTTCATCGCTGGAACATCACACCTCCCACGTGAAAGCAGCGCCCACTGTTTGTACTGCCCCACGCCCATGATATCCATCCCAGATTGGGGTCCGACTGGGCCTGTGCCATCCATTGCCTGTAAGGCGTGCGTTGGATTCCATTGGTCGGCCTGGCAACTTTGTAGGCACATGACCATAGCAAGTGCAAGTTGCAGACAGGATCTTCAAAAAAGGGAGATTTTTTAAAAAAAAAAGTTCCTGTTCGATTGAAGAAACATGAAAAACATAGGAAATCTAGAAAGACATAGAAATACCATGAAAGACCAAGATCAAGCTGACTCAAGCTGACTCATCTCGGAAACCAAGCTCGCCCCACCAGTAAGAACCATTGACAGTGCTCTCTGCAATATAAAGCTGTCCATCCTTGGATTTGGGTCTTGGACTCCCAGGAAAGCAGAATGAAAAAAACACAAACAAAGTGATTATAATTAACAATTTATATATATAAGTAGTCTGAAAGTCTGAAAACATGGCAGAACATCCGAGAAAAAAACACCTCCAACAATCGGAGTCACATCAACCGAAACCAGCCAAGTCTCTTCCCACAAGGCCACGGCAGTGTGGCCTGTATGCGATCCCATGCCAAAGGCCAGGACCGGATCCAAGCCATCCAAGCGGATGACCCCAATGAAGTCTCCACTGTGAATCTGCGACTCGTTTAGGATGGGCTGATCTCCGGGCGGAGAAACTCGTCTCCTAGGACGCGCCAAAACAAAGATGTTGCTGGAGGAAGCATTGAAGGGGGCCAGAGCCGGGAACCAGTCAGAGTCAGTCGGGTTTAGGGCATTGTGATTGCTTCTGTGTATATTATATATATAATACAATCAGTATGTTAAAGAATTCCAGCACCATACAGGACCAGCTGCTTCATCTCAATGCCCATGTACTTTTCCAAGAAGTCCACATTCCGCTGGGCTGCCAATGGTGCAACACCTCTCTCAGGCCAAAGTGAACTGCCTCACTAAGTTTTTCAGACTATGATAAAAAGACTGCACCCAGACATGGATCTCCGATTCATTTCGCATCCTGAACCATGCCCATCCGCATCTTAGAGTTTCAAGAGTCACAGCCTGGCATTTCCTGCCCCTTTCCACAAGTACAGGAGGCGCAAAAGTCAACAAGCTTGAACTCTTGACAGGTTCACATCAAAAACTATTCGAGCCTATGTAAGTCAAATAAGCCTCTGAGTCAAATAATGTCAACAGTATCATAGCAGGAGACTTTACATTTGAGCCCCAACGCATCCCCGCAGCTGAAGTCCTGCCTTTGGTGTGAAGAGGTGCGAACAAGAGTGCCGTATCCAAGACACTTCGCATGGTGGCAAGGGCATTCTCATGGAAGGCAAAGATCCGTACGCCCAAGTTGTCCACATCCCAAGTTTGAGGTTCTGTTAGCCTGGTGATGTCGCAACAGGAAAGTCTTAAAGTTGCACACCAAAATGTCCGAAAATCTTCACAGCTGAAACATTCCTGAAACATTCCGACAAGATCAAAAGGCCGGAACCCCATTTCGAATGTGAAGGTCTTCTGGCCACCAATTGGAGTTGAGAAGGATCCAATACGAAAGTGGGAGGCAGTGAAGAGGCCAAAGACTTCATTGCAAATCCTTGCGAACACATTCCGCGGTTTCCTAAAATGGAGGTATCCCAAAAAATTGATGGTTTAAATGGAAACTCCAATCAAAATGGAGGATTTGGGGGTACCCCCATTTTAGGGAACCTCCAAGATGTTCAAGTCACCAAGCACAATTGCATTGCTTGGAAAACTCGCATCATTGCTAAAGATTGCCAAAGGCTATGCAGCTACGAGCTAAAAGCCAGGGGTCAAACGTTGCGCTTTCGACACCTTCACATGGAGCTGCCACTTGTCTTTCAGTTTCTCCACAGAGGCAGACACCTGAAGAGAAGTCAACGTGAGCCACGTCTTGTCCGAATGGAAGTTGTGCAACTAGAAATGTCACGAGTTTTGTCCAAGCTCCTACACATTCCTACACCCTGCATCTGCACTGCATCTGCCCTGTCGAAAGCAGGCCTCTTTCCAACAACGAGAAGACCAACCCAGTGCGCTTTGCCCAGGAAGAACGCGACCAATGAATTTCCTCGGGTCCAGATGGGAAAGCGCTCGGGATTCTGCCTATATTTGAACAAAACTGGCCCAACACACAATCACAATCAATCACATGTCTTGGCTTCCATCAAAGTGGCGGCAAAAATCGAAAGTACTTGTAATCCATCGCAGTCCTTAGCAACATTTAGCAACAATGAGCAGTCGCGTCTGCGGTTCGTTTTTTCGTCAGATTGACGGAAGATGTGGGGTCAGCGGCCAGGTCACAACGGGATCTACGTGGGTGATAAGCTGGCAGAACAGCTGGGTGGGGGCAAAAAATGGAGAAATATGATGGAATATATTGGAAATATATTGGAAAATATATTGGAAATATCTTGTTTTTTTATATATTGAAACATACATATGAAATATGTGGAAAATATGATAGTCATGAGAGTCGTGTCTTTCGACTAACAGCACCTGTTTGTAATGAACTTTGGGATACAGCTTCCCCAGTGCTGAGGTGATGACAGATTTTCTCCATGCAGAGCTTGCGTGGCAAGCGCATCTTTAATCAGCTCTTCGGTCCAGGTCAGCGGTCCTTGAGGAAAAGAGCTAAGGCCCATGTAGATCATGAAGATCTAAGAATCTAAGTATTCATGGTTTATTTAAAACAAAAAAAAAACATGTTTTACATCAACTGTATCAAACTATATGTTAAACTGCATTTGAACAACACATGGTCAAGGTAGTAATTGCTTCTGACAGAGAGTGGTTTCACTTTCATGGGGTGTACTCGTGCCAGTGCAAACTAGTTGCGTTTTGCCGATGGATCTACACCTTGGACCTGGACAACGGCTTGACACGGCTCGACACGGCTTGACACGGCTTGACACGGCTTGACACATGACACTCCGCCCACTCAGTGGACTTTGGGTGAAAGCCAGGCCTCTGCCAAGTCCTCAGCATAGTCCTTTTTGATGGACTCAGGTAGCACATCCACAGCAAAGGCCAAAATTCGTACAGCCAAGCGCCCCTTAGTCTTCCGGCGTGGCAAATACATGTGTTCAGATAGGACTCTGCACAGTCTGAGAATTGCACACAACTACAACATATGAGTGCTGAAAAATGAACTGTGTGAATATTTTTTCCCAAGGACCGCTGTACAATTTTTGCTCCTGGGCCGCGCGGCGGCACACTGCACACTGCACCTTCCGCGCGATAATAATCAGCGATGTATCAAATGTCCACTCCATCTGAATCAAACATGTACTCGTCTTCTGACTCCCAGAAATGATCGAAGTGACGTTCGTCATTATAGTTGAAGTTCACCACATCGCTGGGTTCTGTGCAAGAAGAACTCACGTAGGAAATCTCCACGAGCCAGTGTTTCACTTTGATCCTGTGCCCACCTCCATCACCCACCCGGTACTCCATCTGATAGAAACAACCTGGCTTGGCCTGCGAGACGATGTCATCACTCTCAGTGAAGCTGATCGCTGGCGGGTGCGGGCCGTGCGGGTAGTCTTGGTTCCTGTAAGTGCCATAGAGGTTTCTGCGCACAAGCACTTTGTCCGCATCCTTTAGGGTCAAGAACAATGCTGACTTAGTATTTCCCCACTCCTGGTCTTGGAAGGTTCCGGCAGAAACTTCGATGCTGGAAACAGGATGCGCAAGCTCCTTAGACCTGGCCGCAGGGCGCAGGTCGCGGCTGACAGTGCTATCTTTGATGCTCAACGCATAAAGAACGTTGGGGCCAGGGTTCTCCACCAGCATCGTCAGGCTGCATCCTGTCTCCAGATTGTACGCGCTCAGCGTCGCAGTGGAATCGTCCAAGACTGTGGTACCAAAAATCAGTTTCAAGTGCCGCTTGGTAGGGTCGAAACCCAATCGCTCAAAGAGCATGCTTCGCAGATCACTCACCGTCTCCGTGTCGAGAACGTCCAAATCGAAAGGCTCATTGCACAGCGAGTGAATGGACACCTTCAGCGGCACGGCCATGGCTGCCATGGCTTCGCCCGGCTAAGAAAAAGGACAATGAGCCTGTCAAACTTGAGCCAACATCACAGTATTGCTATGGCTGCTATGGGATCCAATGGGCTTCCAGTTGTACCTCTGTACAAAGCTTGCCAAGGAGCTCGGAAATCGGTCACGTCGTGGCTTAGTCCACCATTTGACATCCACCTTTTGCGACGCACGTTCAGAGGTGGGGATCTGGGACCATCCAATCACAATGCCTGTCCAACATGCCGGTTATGAAGTCGTGACATATCTTGACATCTTGCTGCATCGCAGTTGTTGCACACGATTTTTTGAAAACGCCATGAGGAAATGGTCCGCTGTCACAGCCAGTGCCTTTCAAAGTCCTCTTCTGGCTGCCCAGCGAGTGTCCAATCGACTTCCACGCTATTAAAGGCGACTGATAGAGACCTGAGATCAATGATGATCAATGGCATCAGCAGTGACCTTTAGAATGACTGGCTTTTGGCAAAACTGATTGCATGGATCCAAAATGATCCAAATCTGATCTTTGTTTTTCTTAAGACGTCACTCCATTGAATCCATTGAACATCCTTGGAGTTCTGCCGAGAATCAAAAGCCGCCGAGATGGCTGCCCGTGTGGGCCCAACCAGCACACAGCACTAAACGTAAGCAAAAGAACTGCAAACCTTGCACGTCAGTCATGTCATTGGTGGAAAGCTTGGCTCGCAAGTCCAAATACTTTCTTTTGTGTCTTTGCAGAGTCTCTTCTTCTGACACAGGAAAGAGGAGGCTCTCAAGTTTCATGTTCAACTGCTCACAAAGCAAAAGAGTTTCAGCCCACACAGAATCTGCAACCATGGCGCAGGCTGAGTTCTCGCTTCATGTCTGCTTCGGAAGGGAACAAAAAATAAGAGGATGGCGGATGAAGCAAAGCAGCTGAGAGCCACAGCACTCCATGACACGGTCAGCCACACGGAACTTGCTAAAGACGACAACACGGACAAGCTTGCCTTCAACATGATCGAGCTAATGACGAATATTCAAACCTGTGGCTTCACTACCAATTTGAGAGAATAAAAGATAGTAGCACACTACAGGTCTCTCCATCAAGTATCTTTGTCCTCTGCAGACTCTGTCAATATGTGTCAACATCTCAGCAGATCACATGCCAACATATGCCAACATATGCCAACTGAATCCAACTGATATGCTCAGCCGCAATTTTCGGGTTTTTCCATTTTCCGTCTTGGCTGCATGCGCCAGGAGCTCTCCCAGCGTCACGGCTTGAAGTTTCCGCTTTTGCAGGCCGCGCAAGAACAGTCGCAAAGACTGCGAGCAGACCGATGAAAAATTTGGGGATAAAGTCGACGGGGTAACGGAGAGTCTATGGAACAAATCGAATTCAAATGCACTTAAATGGAATGATGGGTTCATTTATCAAATCGATCCAAATGAGACTTACGATCACACTGGTTCCATCTCTCAGCTGTCTGAAAAGAATGCAGTTGGATGATTGCAATCTGGCCACTATATTGCGACAACATGTGTGCAAGTGTCGATAGTCTGAAGCCCATAGGCAAATGGATCTTCACTTTCCAAGCCCGGCACCTCGTAGGTGTGTTGGCGGAAGCCTTTCTGCGGCATGTGCATGATCACAACCTCATCTCATAGCTGTCGTATCTATTCATACTTGTCATATCTCGGCTTCCCATCCTGCCCGTCCAACGGTCATGAAACGCGGCTGGGAGGCTGATCCTTCCTGTACCTGTCGGAGGTACACAGAGGCCACTCTCATTGGATCCGGGATAGCCCAATCATCTGCATAGCAATCCTTGGTGAGGAATGAAACAAATTGATTCATCAAGGATTCAGAAAACTTCAGAAACATGAACGGCTTAGTAACGGCTTCATAAAATTAATTCGTTCCAACTGTCGTCAAAGTACCCGTCCCTATCCCCATTGCAGTGCAACCGAAGCTCTCCCAATGCATGGGACATGTTGCGTGCCTCGAAATGTGGATAAAAGCGGAGCAGGTGTGTTCTGTCAAATTCAATGAGGAGCTCGTGAAAGGAGATTGCTGCTAGATGCTGCCGGATGGTACCAAATGCCGCCAGCATCTACAAACGACAAAATGAGCATTGTGCTGCTAAGTGTCCAAAGATGTCCAAACAATGGTAACGAATTGATCCCGTGCCACAGGCGGCTAATTCTTCCAAAGTACAAAAACACCCCATCCTCTGATCCCATGACCTGCCTGCAGTACTTGTGCCATCTCCTTTGTCAACCGCCCTTGCGGTGCACGGAACCATCGCGGCGCTGAAGCTTTGAGGAAGGGCCGCAGGAGATCATCCTGAGGCTGTTCCGACCTTCTATCCACTGCTGCAGTTTGAAGTCCTTTACAAATGAAGCAGCCGATCGGAGAGCCCTGGAAAGGATTCCAGCAAACTTCTCTACAGTATAGTGTGAAGGCTGCAACTTGAAGAACACGTTTTCCATGCAAGATAAGTCAGAACAAGCCTAGAGTTCTCCAGGTTCAATAAGTTTCAACCCTGGATTCACCCACGAATCTGGTTCAAATCTTGCACAGAAACTTCAATCCCTCGAAAGTCCTTTCAATATTGGAAAGTACAAAGAGGGTCAAAAGGGAAGAGCCGGATGCGGAGTGCGAGATACCAACGTTGAAATAGCACAAGGCCATAAGGAATCTAATTTAAGGCAGGTGTCAGTTTCAGCCAAAGCTGTTTCAAAGGACTTGGCTGAGAAGGAAGAATATTCTCTGTCCTCACGGGGAATATGTACAAGTCACAAGGCTATGTCTGTGAGGTCCCAATCTGCGTGCATCGAACTGACGGTAGCTGGGTTGCACTGGCATGCAAGGATCCTCACTCGGTTGGCTCCAAAATAGACTCTGACTCCAAAGCAGCAAGCATTGTTCTAAGGGGATCGCCAGAGCCTCTCCTCTGGCATGTGGTTTGCGGGTTCGTGGCCTTCGAAAAGCAGCCTCTGCACATCGTTGCCATGGACATAGTGGGAGCCTCAAGGCCAAAAGAGTGCACCGCAGATCATGGTGAGATCATGGAGTCACTGAGACAAGAGGCAAGACAAGCATCCTCCATCGCAGGTCCCATCGGTGCAAACGGGGATGTGAGAAAATCTAGGAAACTCACTTAAGGACGCAATGCTGAACCCTCAAATCTGCGGTGGGTATAGGGTTCTTGTAAGGTACTATCAAAATCAGAAGAGATCAAACGATTCAAGGGATTGCTGGTATACGGCAAGGCAGTTCTCCCACTCCAATTTGGATCAGACGATCAGACAAATGGATAAGTATGCTATGTCACAATGCAACCTGACATGACGCGGCGTGACTTGCATGACAGGGCAAAGCAATATATGAGTCACTTGACGACATGGAATTATCTATGTCTACATAATCACCGTGCGAACAGACTACGATGTTCCACATTCAATCTGGCGTGGCATGGCACAAACAGTTAGAAATAAGCTAGGCAGCAGAAACAAAAAAGACTAAGCACAAAAAACAGCAAAGCCCAACTCCTTGTAATCTCATGTGATTTCCGGCTTCTCGATAGTCTCAATGTCTCAATAGTTTCAGTGTGGCTGCCAGGCTGCCAGGCGGCTTAAAAAGAACGTGGCCTTGGCAGAAAAAGTCCGCAGCAGAGTCAGCACCTCCGGCAGCATGGACTTCGCTTGATCACCTGGGCACTTTGGACACACTACACCCGTCCTGGACGGTGATCGAAGCAATGCTGACCATGATGCTCAAGCACGTTAAGATACTTAAGATACGTTAAAGTTAAGATACGTTAAGTATCCAAGCTGCTGGTATCAGGTTGTATCTTATGAAATATTCTGAAATAGTCCAGCCACCCCGCCTCGACAAATTCCATCATCAATTGTCAATGCAACTAAACCTTGCACTCCTGGAGAAGAAGTCGGAGAGAAATAAAACGTTGTGTTGGCGAATTGTGGGAAGATTCCCTTCCTGAGCTTCAAAAGAAAGCCGAGGAAGATCCATATGAAAGTGAGCTCTTGAAAGCATCAGTAGGCAAGGTTTTTACCCGTACTGGTAGAAGGAAAGGAAACGTGGTTTTGACAAGCAAATGCACTTCGTCAAAAGTACATGATTGCACCTTGCTAAGATTAGGTCGTTCTCACGTCTGCAAGAACATGCGAAATGGAGGATCCAATCATGTGGTTGCGTGTGAGCATTCTGGCTTGAAAATGACAGAAATTGCATGGAGTCTGCACTCCGAGCATCGCCAGGGAGACCACATTTCGTGGGCCCAATGAAGCTACTAAATCCCACAAGAGCCACAAGCCATATTGGCCCCAAGTCAGTGAAACAGCGCTCAGCCTGGTTTCTCAACGAGGCAGAATCTAAACTGCTTCAGTCAAGCAGGCGTTTGGCTTGGAGAACAATTCAAGACCTTGGCCATGACCTCGTGAACCGATTCAACAAATATGCAGACTTCATTCTTTCAGAAGTGCCGAAGTGTGACACTCTTAGATTGCCACAGCATGATCACAGTTTGGTTTCAAACCCAACTAGGCAGGCCCTATCCCCAGTGCCTGCCCCTGGGAAGGCCATCTTCTGTCATTTGCGGCATCAGGAAGAACTGCAGCATGGGAAGATCGCCAAAAGACTCCAGTGATTTACCAAATCATCATGAAATCACACGGCTTTGTCTCACAATGGATGTCCCAAAATTGCCATGTTAACGGGGAAAAGGTGTGTATGCGTCAGTCAATCAATCAATCTATCTATCTATCTATCTTTCTTTCTTTTTTTCTTTCTTTCTATCTTTCTATGCATGGATGTACGTATGGATGTATGCATGTATGCATGGATGTTTGTATGTGTGGATGGATGCATGTATGTATGTATAGCCATATAAGATGATGATAAACGATGGGATTCTGGGGTCCCTATTTTCAAACAGACTCAATGTCTTGCATTCCTTTGGAAATGTGGCTCAATTTGACGGTAACCAATGTAGAAATGTGACTTGTTAGCAACACTGGACTCAAATTGCATATGGTGTGTATGGCTGTAATGTTGATTCTAGTTCATACCATACAGGTTTGCTCACATACATCACGGAAAGCCCCAAAAAACTATATATACAAATGGGTGCATATCCATACATGTACATATATATATACATATAACAAGAGAGAGAGAGAGGTGTGTGTGTGTGTGTGATGGCATCCTAGTGTGATCAATGAAGTTAGCAACAAGGCAGCCAAGGCAAATTGTTTCAAGACAAACAAAAAACTGGAATTTGTCGGTGCACATCGGAAGCCAGAGGATGTTTCACAACAAAAAAAAGTGGATGATTTAAATATATTCAAAGTGTCACTAGTAATAAATCACATGTCTCAGACCTGTCGCCCCGGGCCCGGCTGGCCTGAAAGAAGAAAGTCCAAACTAAGGCACCAATCAGGCATAGCCAAACGCGCGTCCGGCGCAACCAACGCATGGATTCTGGGCAAATTTGTTTTAGAAGCAATAAACGCCGATTTCATTCTCTGCTTTTGAACTTCATTGTGGGTTACGGTCACCAGCATGTATCTTATTTACCATTCCAAGTACCTTCAGATTCACATTTTGTCGCTGAAAATTTGAATGGGTCGTTTTCTGAAGTTCCCACTGGAGCAGCATGACTTGGAAAAGGTTTCGGGAGGGGATTGGAACCTATGCTAGTTTCCTCCCTGACGTCGCTCATTCTGTTCAATCCCATCAGCAACAACTTTTGTCCAATCATATTTAAGGTCTTGAAGCTCAACGTCAGAGGTGGCCAGAAGATCTCACAAGAATCTGACACATCCATTTTAGTCAAGTTCCAGCGGGCTAGTACATATCCATTCCGAGTGCGCTTAAGAGAGCTGGGCTTTGCAAGAGTGTCACGTTGCTGGTCAGCACTTCGTTGGCGCTTCTTACTCACTCCGCCGCAAGAAACAGGTAAGACTTGTACAAATAGATATGTAGCTCTGTGCGTGCGCGTGGGTATGATGTCTGCGCATAAATATTGCACATACAAAGATACGTATACGTATGTTACGTATGTGTATATATATATACATAATATCATATATATATACATACATATTATATCATTACAGACCCATACCCTTGGCCGACAACCACAAAGTGTTTGCAAACAGGTGGTACCTGTCAGACGGATCAGGACCAGTGATGTTTCATATGTTCCATGAACAACATGTGCGGAACGTGGGCTCCACTTCCAAATCCCCTTTTTTCTTGAAGGAATTTCCTTTCCAAAGTGTCCGCCGATGGGAACGCGCACGTCACGACTTCTCGTGAATCGGTAGCAGGCGTTTGGCAACTATTCGTGCCTCCATCGACCGCAACTGCTCTTGATCCTGTAGATCAAGTGTCGTCCTGCAAACTTGGAATGCAGGATCCTGTACATCATCGGTCTTTTGCAGCATAGCTGCAAACATCGCTCTCAGATTCCGCAAGGAGCACAGAAGCTCCTTGTCCGGGCCGTCTCCTCACAAGTTCCCCGGGTCAAAGGGAATTATCTGCAGCCTTGACACTAACAAACATCCTACAAGATTGACTGTGAAACTCCTGAAATACAGAGACAAACTCATACGTCTACAAGCATTTACACATAAGTCAGATATGCCAATTAAGTATGTGCCTATGCCGATATGAACCGAAAACGGTTGAGCACGACGAACTGTCACAAGTCACTTGGCGGTTAGGAACCTATGAGTAGCGGTTGTGGAAGTCTCGGTACAGTAAATTCAGCACCTGTAAAGCAGTACCCTACGGTGGATGGAAGAAATCCTGCATCAGTTGATAGGTGGTTTATCCCATTATTTATAATATAGGGTTTCAACCATCCAAGGTGACGCAGGATTTCTTCCATCCGCAGTATGGAAATCGGAGTGGTCCAATTTGGCCTACAGTCTACATGGAAGGTTGCTGCCAGCGCACCAATGAAGGTAGCATTCCCGAAATCAATCAGCTTCATTTTGAATGAAGACTCCTCAGATGGTCGCGCAGGTTGCTGGTTGGAGTTTATGTAGTGCACCCTGGCATCCTTCTTTAATTGTGTATCTAATAATATTATGTATGCATTTATATAATTATATACTATGTACATTAGATGCACTATGTATATATATATATATATTATTATATTATATTATCTTATCTTATATTATATTATTTTATTTTATTTTATATTATATTATATTATATTATTTTATATTATATTATATTATACTATATTATACTATATGATTTTATATCATATCATATTATATTTGTATTATATAATAATAGATTTTATTATGTTATACTATATTATACTATATTATATTATTTATATTATATAGAAAATATTGTCATTCTATATACATATAAATCATTATTATACACATTAATTGAAAAATCCTGATGATTATTATCATTAAGTTACTATTATCTATTTTAAAGATCGTATATTATACATTATACATTTTATAATATATATATGTATATTATATTATACATTATCTGTTTTATATTGAATAGAGTATATATTTTATATTATATGTTACATATTGTAAAAAGAGTACTATATATATATTATATATGATATATTAACTATCAAATATTATAAATTATATTTTGTATATAATATATTATATATTATGTATTATATATTAAATATTTAAAAAAAAAAAACATATACTGTATATTATATATAATATATTATCTATTATAGGTTGTATATTGTATACTAAATGTTATATATCATATATTGTATATTATATGTTATATATTATAGATTAAATATTACATATTACATATTATATGTTATATATTTTATTTTATATATTATATGTTAAATATCATATATCATTGCATATATTAAATATCATATCGTATATTTTATATATCATATATTATATAGAATATTATTTATCTAATATTATATATAATATATTATATGTATGATAAATTGTAAATGTTTTATATTATATTTTTGTTATTGTATACAATATTATATATATATATACATACAATATACATGTATACATATTATTAATGCACATTATATATATATTATACGTGTATATATATATAGAGATACATATATATATATATTATACATATATATATATATACGGCAAATGCGTGGGCTTTGCCCGGACCCGCAATGACGACAGGCGACGCATCATCATCATCATCATCATCATCATCATCATCAGCATCAAGCCCTTATTGAAGATCTTCAATGAATGTAGAAGTTTAACGGGGGTGGGAGAATTAAACCCTTATTGAAGATCTTCAATGAATGTAGAAGTTTAACGGGGGTGGAGGAATTCAATCCTTATTGAAGATCCTCAATGAATGTAGAAGTTGAACGGGGGCGGGAGAATTAAACCATTATTGAAGATCCTCAACGAATGTAGAAGTTTAACAGGGGTGGGAGAATTAAACCCTTATTGAAGATCTTCAATGAATGTAAAGTTTAACGGGGGTGGGAGAATTAAACCCTTATTGAAGATCTTCAATGAATGTAGAAGTTTAACGGGGGTGGAGGAATTCAATCCTTATTGAAGATCCTCAATGAATGTAGAAGTTGAACGGGGGCGGGAGAATTAAACCATTATTGAAGATCCTCAACGAATGTAGAAGTTTAACAGGGGTGGGAGAATTAAACCCTTATTGAAGATCTTCAATGAATGTAGAAGTTTAACGGGGGTGGGAGACTTAAACCCTTATTGAAGATCTTCAATGAATGTAGAAGCTTAACGGGGGTGGGAGTTTTATATTCCCTAGTACCTTTGTTGTTTTTCCCATAGGAATTTAAGGTTAAACGGGGGTGGTAGTTTAATATTCCCTAGTACCTTTGTTGATTTTCCCAATTGAATGTAAAGTTTAACTGGGTTGGGAGTTTAATATTCCCTAGTACCTTTGTTGTTTTTCCGATAGGAATTTAAAGTTTAACGGGGGTGGGAGTTTAATATTCCCTAGTACCTTTGTTGTTTTTCCCATAGGTAATTTTGTGAAGTTGCACCAACATTTGTTTGGGAATGGGAAACCTCTACGCTGCAACGCCTGGGCAAAGCCCAGGCGTTGCGCGTATATATATATATATAATGCAAGTATGTATTAAATCACGTACACAATCAAACATGTCCACTCGTATATATATTTACAATTATTTACATGCATACCTTACCATGCCGTGCCGTACCATACCATACCATTCCATTTCATTCTGTTACCTGCTAATTAAATTATATACATTACAATACATTGCATTAACATACATATACATACACATACATATACATACGCATACACATATACATATACATACATGCTGTATGTCGTTGCATGCCACCCCCCATATCTCAGATTGTAGATGCCTGCATCAGCTTTCCCTTGCTGTCTGAATCGCCTAATTTGGGGGCTCAAACGGCCCGAAAGACGTTGGGGGCACAGGCCATAGTACGACTACCTTCTTGCAGGTTTAAGTGTCGATCCTCTCGGCATCTCGTTTCCATATAGCATTTGAATCCATCATGAAGAGCAAAGACGCTCCCCAGAACCGCACACCGTTCAGCACACTAACAATTCCTGGAGAGAGCGCAAAGATGCGCAAAGTGGGTGACCGGTTAAGGGGGATCCAAGGCTTAATACTTGCAAGATCTCTGTATTCGCCAAGTGACTTATAACTTCAGGATGTTTGCTTGTCACGGACACTTGCGCAAGACACACAAACACCACCACCTCTCCACCCCTGGGTGCACCTTCTAACGCGGTGATGCCAGCGATGGCTTTCAACACCACTTGTTTGAAGGGGCCCCTCAAAGGCCAAGGCCTCAGGTGCCGAAAACGAGTTTGAAGAATTGGAAAAAAGGAACCAAAAATTTAAAAAAAAAACTCAAAATACTTGCAGTGTGTTTACACAAATTTTGTCATTCCTGAACTTCGGGAGGGCAAATTTCGTGTTTGCGCAGCAAAAACAGTGGCACAAGTTTCAACCTTGCAACCTGCCTCTTCTGTGAACCATATCCTCTCCGCAAGATCTGCACGTCTTCTTATCGTTGCGCAACGTAACCCACTAAACCCTGGATCTAGACGAGACCAGGGCGCAAATTGCTGCAAGAGATTTGCATTCTGGGGTCCATGTCTCACCAAAGCGAGCCATGATGCATGGAGCCATTTATTCAATTCCTGCAAATAGTGAATCCCATGCTGCCGAGGTTCTGCCCGGGATGCTGATTGAAAAATTTTCCAAATGCTCGCAGAAGTTCTGATCTTTGAACCAGTCTCCCCGCATGCTTGTCCTCTTTTACCTCCAAAACTCCAACACCCACTCAGCTGGTCTTCAGCAACTTCACTGGCTGTCACTAGCTGTTCTTTTAGGGAAAAAAACTGGGGGGACTCCATGTTTATTTAGACTGCTCGCGGAGAACAGCTGAAATGAATCTGTTGGTCTGAGTCCTTCGTCTCAAAAAAGCGAAAAGTTGGAACAGTCCTGGACCTCATTATAAATCATGGTACAATATGGTATCATCATTCAGTGTATAAATGTTCCATAAATCATTCTCCAACTATGGTATACTCATCCCCATGAGTGCTATCAACTGTGCAGGGTCCACAGCCCTCCACGGTCGCGGCCTTTGCGCCACTCTTCCAGTCCTTGGAGATGTCAGATTCGGATCAAACACATGCCTTTAGAAGTTGAATTTGCGAGAAAAAGTGCAACAAACAAATATTTAGGTGTAAACAATAGCGCACAAAATGGAAAAACATGGCTAGTACTTAAAAATACTTGACCCTTCTTGGTCAAAAAAAACATGGAGGGAACATCTGAAAAAGATGGCCAAGGGTCGCAGTATGTCAGGCCACAGTGCCTGAAACCTACTTGCGCAGAAGTTGTGGCAGCTGCCTTCCGCCGCATAGCCTTCCATTTCTCATCATTATGATGAGAAGCTCTCTGGACCTAGGACACTTCAACAAGCCACTATTGATTCGTTTGCGAATTACTGCCAAAATATTGATAAATCAAGTTACTACTTAGTTCATCTTAGTTGGTTCCCCCCACTTTTAGTAGAGTGGTGGTTTGTTATTCCTTCGATATGATTACTGTAGGTAACTCGAAAAAAAAAACTGGTTAAAACCCTTATTTACAGTAGGCGATCCAATGATATTGAGTGATCAAATCACATGGTGTTGCAGCCACCAAGAAGCAAATCCCAGCTTAACGTCGCAGACCGCTGGGTTGGTCATTCCCACATCCTCTAAAACGAGATATGACTGCACGCTGCCGTTTGTCTGGACGGACGTGGTGCCGAAGTATCTCGGCCTTGGCAGGCAAGAAGAGACAACGTCGCTGGAGGACAGACAGGTCAACTTCATCAACGTTTTTTTTCATCATTCCAAAGAATCATTTTGAGGTTTCCCTATTTTTCCCCACATCTTTGTGCGGGGTTCTTGTTTTTGATTCTGTATCCCTCCCGCTCCTCCGCCCGCTCCTCCTCTTTGTCAACCACCATCTTTGTCACACCATCTTTGTCCCACACCATCTCTCACACACATCTTTGTCACACACCATCTGTCACAGACATCTTTGTCAACCACCATCTTTCACACACGATCTTTCACCACATCTCTGTCACACACCATCTGTCACACACATCTTTGTCAACCACCATCTTTCACACACACCATCTTTCACACGCATCTTTGTCACACACCATCTGTCACACACATCTTTGTCAACCACCATCTTTGTCACACACACACACCATCTGTCACACACATCTTTGTCAACCACCATCTTTGTCACACCATATCTCACACACATCTTTGTCACACACCATCTGTCACACAGATCTTTGTCAACCACCATCTTTGTCACACCATCTTTGTCACACACCATCTGTCACACACATCTTTGTCAACTACCATCTTTCACACACCATCTTTCACACACATCTTTGTCACACAGCATCTGTCACACAGATCTTTGTCAACCACCATCTTTGTCACACCATCTTTGTCACACACCATCTCTCACACACCATCTGTCACACACATCTTTGTCAACCACCATCTTTGTCACACCATCTCTCACACACATCTTTGTCACACACCAGGCGTGGCACTTGCTGACATCCACTTTCGTATCACCTGGCAGGCGTGGCACTTGGTGACATCCACCTTCGTTTCGCGTGGCAAGCGTGGCACTTAGGGCACTGGGCTGGCTCTGGCGGCGCGCTTGGACTGGATTGGTCGCCGGTGACGCCGCGGCACTTTGCGTGGCACGCGTGGCACTTGGTGACATCCACCTTCGTTTTGCGTGGCAGGCGTGGCACTTGGCGATGTCCGCCTTTGTTTCACGTGGCAGATGTGGCACTTGGTGATATCCACCTCCGTTTCGCGTGGCAAGCGTGGCACTTAGGGCACTGGGCTGGCTCTGGTGGTGCGCTTGGACTGGATTGGTCGCCGGTGACGCCACGGCATTTTGCGTGGCAGGCGTGGCACTTGGTGACATCCACCTTCGTTTCACGTGGCAGGTCTGGCACTTGGTGACATCCACCTTCGTTTTGCGTCGCAGGCGTGGCACTTAGGGCACTGGGCTGGCTCTGGTGGCGCTTGGACTGGACTGGTCGCCGGTGACGCCGCGGCACTTTGCGTGGCAGGCCTGGCACTTGCTGACATCCACTTTCGTATCACCTGGCAGGCGTGGCACTTGGTGACATCCACCTTCGTTTCGCGTGGCAAGCGTGGCACTTAGGGCACTGGGCTGGCTCTGGCGGCGCGCTTGGACTGGATTGGTCGCCGGTGACGCCGCGGCACTTTGCGTGGCACGCGTGGCACTTGGTGACATCCACCTTCGTTTTGCGTGGCAGGCGTGGCACTTTGGGAACTGGTGGCGCACTTGGACTGGATTGGTCACCGGTGACGCCGCGGCACTTTGCATGGCAGGTGTGGCACTTGGTGACATCCACCTTCGTTTCACCTGGCAGGTGTGGCACTTGGTGACATCCACCTTCGTTTCGCGTGGCAGGTGTGGCACTTGGTGACATCCACCTTCGTTTTGCGTGGCAGGCGTGGCACTTGGCGATATCCACCTTCGTTTTGTCACACACCATCTTTGTCACACACAACTTTGTCACACACCATCTTTCACACACCATCTTTGACACACCATCTTGGACACACCATCTTTCACACCACTTTGTCACACACCATCTTGCACACACCGTCACAGACCATCTTTCACATACCATCTTTCACCCACCATCCTTCACACACCACTTTGTCACACACCATCTTTCAGACACCGTCACAGATCATCTTTCACACACCATCTTTCACCACACTACCACCTTTCACACACCAACTTTGTCACACACCATCTTTCACACACAACTTTGTCACACACCATCTTTGACACACCACTTTGTCACACACCATCTTTGACACACCACTTTGTCACACACCATCTTTGACACACCACTTTGTCACACACCATCTTTGACACAACACTTTGTCACACACCATCTTTCACACACCACATTGTCACACACCATTTGTCACACACCATCTTTCACACAACACTTTGTCTCACACCATCTTTCGCCACACCATCTTTCACACACCACTTTGCCACACACCATCTTTCCCACACAACTTTGTCACACGCTCTCTTTC
The DNA here is from genome assembly GCA_947184155.2 of Cladocopium goreaui. Taxonomy (NCBI): domain Eukaryota; class Dinophyceae; order Suessiales; family Symbiodiniaceae; genus Cladocopium; species Cladocopium goreaui. The sequence continues at coordinate 722,736 of CAMXCT020000546.1, read as the reverse complement.
ATGCACAACTTCCACACACACACACCATCTTTCACACACAACTTTGTCACACACACCATCTTTCTTTGTCACACACCAGCTTTCACATACAACTTTGTCACACACAACTTTGTTTTACTTCTCGATCCTCCACCACCTCCTTTGTCTTTCCTTCCTTCCCCGTCCCCGCTACAACATTTGTTGCTTATTATTGGAAGAAGCTGTCTTGTGGGGTTATCCGGTCCTTTAATTCTTTGCTCCCATCCCCAGTCGCCATCTTTCCCAGTTTCTAGCCCAGACGCAGAAAAGGCTCCAAGGCCGCAAAGCGGCTGCCCAGGGCCTCGTAAAAGGCCTTCTCGTTACTCGACGCGGTCTTTAAAACCACTGAATGCATTCGCTGACGGACCTGGTATCGCTGTCTTCCGCGGACCGCGATGATGGTCACGCCAGACTTGGGCTTCAGGAAGCGCATGTGGCCTCCCACTGCGCCTGCCTCCTCAAACGCATCCAAGTCATGGATGACCTCGAACAACAAAGTCAGGCCACTGAAAATATCTGAGAGGAAACTGGGCGATGGATTAAAAGAATATTTTCCCATGGGCAAAACACAAAAACAAATACGGTAAATTTGACCATGGGTGAAAAACTTTAGAATGAGATGGGTCAGGAATAGAAAGCCTGTCCAACTGAGCAAAAAATGAGCAGTCAAACGGCGGTGCTGGAGGGGGTTGCAGGATTCCTTCGTGCCTGCATGGCTTCCTGCTTTCCTGACTCTTGATATGGAAGAAAGTCGTGCTTGGAGACACACTTAGCTAGCTACCGCTAGCTTTCGTGAAACACGGAGTTGTTCAAAAGCGTGTCTATGGTGAATCCCTTAACTGCAAAAAGGTGCCTTCAAAGGCAAACTGAAGTCAAAAAAGAATAAAAAAGAGGTGTTGTCTGCATAACAAGATGGAAGGGAATCCCTGGGAGTCCCATTGGTTCCAAGTATTCCGAAACTTCCGAAGTCGAGCTTCATCATGGGAGTCACATCCCTCATCCTGTTGGGACTCCTCCCAGCCGCAACATAGAAGTTGGCCCATGTTGCGAAAGACTATTTCAACACGTTACGCAAATTGAGCCTAATAGCAACGGAAATTTTTGGAGAGTGGGCAAACAGTAACTTACCAATGGGCCAAGACAAAAGTTCAGGAGGCACGGACATCCTGCGACATGGTAATGATTGGTAGTGCTCCGGTAACTTCCATTGCTTTTGAAAGTGCAAACAGAGGGATATTTGGTTTTCTGCAGTTGACCTCCCGTTAAGCTTCTCATCAAAAACATTGACAGTCATAGTCAATCGCTCAAGGACATGCTTCTAATATCAATATTCCTTGTGATGGTTATTATTGTCCTTACCAACCAACGGATGTCCATTCCCAAGTATCTGCTAAATATTATTAAACATCCATCCTAGTATAAGTTGCTCAGCTCTCTAGCTCAGTCCAACCAACTGGCGTGAGAGCAGTAGGAACCTGGTTTGGCCAAAATAAAAAACAAACATGAGCTGGTCGTGAATAAAACCAGCTGAACGCTGTCCTGCGAATCATGCATGCATTCCTACAAATTTGTCATTACTGTGACATCTGGAAGAAAAGACTATCCTATATACCACTGCGACAGGCCCATGTCGTGCCAAGAAGCTGTAGTAGGGGGCAAGAGCATCGGAACCCCTTTATCGAATCATTCGTCTGGTGTCCGCAATCTGTGAAATCTTTGCTGGCGATGTGCATCTATTTGAGAGGTATCTGTACATTACCTGCATCACATTGGTACATGCATGTATGTTTATGTATATTATATATATATATTTATTTATTTGTTTTATTTATTTATTTACTGATTTATGTGTATATATATATGTGTGTGCGTAGACGTATGTATATGTATATTTGTATCTATGTGTGTGTGTCAATGTACGGTATATACATGTCTGCTGCTCTTTTTCACCCACATCTGTCAAAAGTGTGCCGAGGGAATAAAAGTCGTTCCAAATCTCATCACTCTGTACTTACACAAACAGCCTGGTCAATGCCAGTTGTCAGGACCAATAAAAGTCTCAAGCTCGTTGAAGGTGGGAATGCAGGGAAAAGCTGTCAAGCGGAAAGCACGCAGCAGCGGCTAAGCCCTATTTTTTTTGACGGAGGGATTCGAAAGCAAGTGCAGTTAGCCTGTACCAAATCCTGAATTCCTCAGACCAGCACGATTTGTTGATTTTGTTGACCGCGTGAATTCTCACGACACACCTCAGCCAAAACCCTGTGATTCGATTCTGTTCCACATTTGATAGTCACGACAAGCAACCTACTTCTCAAAATATTGCATGCCAACTGAAGTAAACACAACAGTGCTGCAGTGTTGCAAAAAAGTAGGTGGACGAACACTATGAAGAATTCCTTGTTTCTGCAGGAGGATTTGTTCATAACTATTGCAAAACAAGTGGCGCAAGGTCCAGAAAGTGCCCGTGCTACACAATGATCAGGACACGGATTCGATGCCTTTAAAGGCTCTACAAGAAGCTGGCTCTCTGACAGCTGCTGCCACCTGAATTTTGCTGATCCAATAGATCACCATGATAGAGCACACATGGTCAAAAAATAATCCATCAGAAATTATCACGGTAGGTAGCAATAAAATGACATTTCAAAGAAGCTGCGCATGCTCTTGAATTTGGGAGGGCCCTTAAGAGTGACCAAGAATTGTGATATGTTGCTGTTGGCTAAGCTCACCATGCCACTTTCCGAACAGAGACGTCCCATTCCACTTCTTGTCAGACTTGCTTTAATGGAATAAACATGTCTTTACTTTGGGTCGGTTGGAATCTGCATTATTGCCGGTGCCCAAACTCAGGATTCACACATAATCCCAATGAGTGGGCTATTTTGCTTATGGCCCTGCAGCTAAGAGTCAAAGCATCAAGGTCGGCATTCGTCACATTCCTTCAAGGAATGGTTTGATCGACTTATGATGCTCTGATCTCTGAACATGCTTCGATTGTGCTCACTTCCATGGTTTTAAAATCCATGTTCCATGATGAACCATGTGTCTTTTCCCAAAACCCCATTCTATCCAATTTGGGCACCACCGGCTTGCCAGTTCCTTGTGCTTCGCAAATGCTCCACTTGCATCCACAACTCCCGGAAATGTTCTTCGCTCCCTGTAGCATTCAACTGCCCTACAACAGGATCACCAAAGCGTCGCTGCCCCGGGAAAGATTCAATCAGCATCTGGCGGGACGAAGGTGAGCGTACAAGGTGCGAAAACATCCGTCAGGCCCTGCTCAACATGCTACGACCAGTACTAAGCATAGACTGGTCAGGATTCATCATGGTTGCGGCCATTGAAATTATTGAACAGTACGTTGCTGACCATTGAATAACTGTTGGCTAACAGTTTCAAATTTTGAATGTATATAATTTCTATGTTTATGTCTATATCTCTAACTATGTATACATGGATATACATGAATAGGTATATTCATCTTGCTCTTCAACTACACAATAACTAAAACAGTACAGTATATTCATTTCGTTCTTCAACTACACAATAACTACAACAGCAAACCACGCACACTTGGCCCATGGCCTTTGACTTTTGTGTCAGCACCCCTGCCATGCCCCAAAAGAGCGGCCAACCCCAGCGCTGCGCCAAGAGCTGCAAGCGCCGGCCGTCCACGGTCCCAAAGAGGGTAGCCACATTGCCTTATTGATCAGCGAACCATTGGACATATCAGCCACCAATGATTCCAATACTCTGTCGAAAGATATGACATACAATACATATATCCTTATACATAGTAGCATATTTTTTTGCATTTGCATATGCATAATCATATACATGTACACATACACGTGCAGATACAAATGCATCATATACATTTAGATGTGCATATACATACAATATAAATACATGCGATTTGATGCATACACGCATACATTGTGCAATGTAGTTCTCTACTTGTGCATCATCTCCTCAATCCTTTTCCCGCCCTCCCACTATCACTGGCCTGGCGGCCTGCCACTACTATGTTTGCAGCTTTCCCATTCAAACATGGTCCTGGAGTCCTACTTAATTTTCTTCAAACGGTCTGGCACCCTCATCGCCAATTTGTTGAACTCATCTGATTCATGGATTTTGCACGGAACTGTTCGATAAAATGTCGGAATTTAAGTCAGATACAATGTAAGAATATCCGCCGACCCCTGCTGTAGCGGGGGAGCGCGTGAGAGAAGCAACTTTTGTCAAGCAATTCGAAAAGACATGTTGGGTCACTGTGGTCAGCTGCTTTAAACTTTTTTCCGTTCATCCGAAAGCGACGTCAGGGTTTGGCGAAGGGGATGGAATGCAACGGCACCGGTCCAAGACATCGGTGCGACCAGCCCCCGGGCGCTTGGACACCGCTTTTTTGCTCGGTTCAGAAGGCAACGTCAGGCACTGCCGCGTTAGGCTTTCGCTGGTGGGGGGATTGAGCGCAGCGGCACTGGGTAAAGACAGCCTGGGCACCAACTGTTTTTTGTTCGGTTCAGAAGGCAACGTCGGGCACTGGCTGCACCTCGAAACGGGCCCCATTGTAAGGCCTTCGCTGCGGTAGGGGGATTGAGCACAGCGGCACTGGTTGAAGACTGCCTGGGCACCAGCCCCGGGCCCTTGGACACTGTTTTTGAAGAAGCGTTTACGAAGCGTTTACGCAGATGCTTACCCACCGATACTGTTTGAGCCAACTGGTCCCAGGGGTCAGCGGCATGGGGGCGCCAGCTCCACTTATAATGTGTATATATATATACATATATGTATAGAAGTATATATGTCAAACAGTCACATACGAAGTCAGATAGAACGCCATCAAATCTGTCAAATGAAAGCCAAGTAAAATTTCAAATAGAATGGCAGAATATATATGTCAGATAGAATGTCAATATTTGCTAGACATGGGTCCACATTAACCTTCGTATATTGGCCCAACATATGACCGAATTCTGAATTAAGGAATGAACCATGGATGTGTATTGTCTGAATGTACATGTGACTGTATGACTTTCCACAGTGCACTCAATTGCCACGTCTTTGATTCTTTTTGAACTGCAGGCACTGAAAAGCACTAAAATACCTTCAGTGTTACAATCACCAAGGTGGTTTCCAGTGTTAGGATGCAGAATTTGAAGCTATTCAACCAAAAAATTTGGCAATTCTGGAAAGAGAAACACTGAACCACTGGAAAAAAGCCCCAACCACAACAGGTATGCAGCACGGAGGACAATGTTTGGCTGGCAAGAGACCAATTAAGAACTTCACGGAGGACGGAAGCCGGGGGTTTCCCAAGATGTTTGCTTCCAAATATTGCATCGCTTCCATGATGTCTTCTGGTGGTAAAGCCTCAGAACACAGCTGCTCACTGGCGACTGAATGACATCAAATCCATTCAAATCCCACATTTGCTTTGGTAAGACTTGAACAGTCTGAATGGTGCTACGCGCAAGAAACATGACGGCTCTACATTCGCTGAACACCACCCTTCCCCAGAACGGGAGAGCTTCGGTACAGGCAGTACTGTTGCAACTGAAAAAGCCAACCCAGCTAGGCCTTCATGATCTATGCAGCCGGAGTGCATTGTTGCCCATTTGCTTTGTCATTCTCTACCCAGCTCTTGGCCGAAACACAAGATTAGACAGGTAAGAATTCGCGAAAATGAAAAGGTGCAATCTGGGAAGGGGTTCCTACAATATCCTTTTTGTTTGCCACATTACATAAGTTTGATATCAGGAAGTTGCAGGTCCCTGTTTGCCTGCTTGCTTTCGGACAATCGCGTGGTATGCGCGGTCCCAGATCTGGCGTTGATAGCGAGCTTTGCCTCTCCCGTCCTTATGACCAATGAAGTACACGTACAAGGCCGTGCAAGGCGCGCCTACCCCACGCTGCCCAGAACCTGGCAGAAGTCCGCAGGATGACAACCAAGGCCCCGGCTTCATATCGGGCAGTCGAGATCCCACTTCGCTGAAACAACGATCTGACGTGGTCTTTCACTGTCCGATTCAGAGACAGACTAGGACCAGGAGCTGTCCAGTTGCCGAACATCTCAAGGTTAGGAAGAATCAAGTGGTCCAAATGCTCCTGAAGCAGGATTGTGGAGCCTGCCCCGACCAGCCGTTGCAACTCCTATTGGGTCGACTATAGTTTAGAATCTGACTTACTCTACCCAGCCACAGGTAGCAGGTTCCCCAGTAGCAGGCTCGTATCAACGGAGACTTTTGTTAGACAACACTGCTTCAATTTTCACATATTTTCACTCACGCCAGTCCAAAGTCCCAAGCACTTCACGCCACGAGCTGCAATTGAGTTCTGGAGTTGGAAAACCTTTGGGAACGCCCTCGTGCTTGCAGGCCATGCCATATTGGCCGGTGTCATACCTCGGAACCATTCGGATAACCATGGATAACCATAGAGATACCATAGAGCATCCCAAAACATAACATCTATTTGGGCTGAGAATGGCGTCATGAAAACTTGTTCTCAACCCACAAAAAACAAGTCTTGAGATCCATTTCACTTGAGATCCATTTAATTAGTCATGTCGTTGTCACGAACCCTGTTTATAGCACAGTGCGCTGTGATTTGGTTGCATACATGGGGCTGGATTTGTGCATTAAGGCACAGTCGCAGGTCAACCCAAAGCCCTTGGGGAAGCACTTTGCATGGCTCAAAAGCTCGAATAGTTCCGCCACTGATCCGTGCACCAAACCCTCCCATATGGACAAGCAGGCAGTGCTGGCCGGGTCACGGAGCAATGATGACCATCTTTTGTACATATGTGGTGTTGAAGATTGCAGAGACATCCCCAAAAGACGGGATCGACGCAAAATCAATGCGGCGCATGTTGTGCGCTATGTAAATCAGTCTCTCTGCAGCTTCTTTCCATGTGGGTTTTGGACCCTTAAAGGCTTTGCACCCATAGAGCTGTTGCTGCATCAAGTCGTTCACTACCTCCAAACACAACATGTGCGTAAGTCAACACTTGCCAACCAAAGGCTGCATATCATGCAACAGCTTCACTGGATCCAACTCTCAACCCACCTGAGGCCCTCCTGTAGTATTGAAGGATTCCTGCAAAAGTGCTGCCTGGATAGGAGGGATCCAAAATTTGAAACAATCGCAAAAGCATTGTTCCATCCAAACAAACATAGCTTTTATGATGGAAACAAAAATGGAAAATTTAGAAGAATGTTAAATGAATGTTAGAGAGTCGAGAGATGAGATCCAGCTTTTGGAACCAGCCTGCCATTCGTTCAGAAACCATGGGAAGTCCATCTCTTTCAGCGTCACATCAGGCCATACTGAAGCAAGCGCGTTTGCTGGGAAGGCGTGGGCCAGCTCAGCCGAGCGTGCCTCAGAAAGCTTGGTCGACCAACTTGCACATGCACCCTTTCCACTCTTCTAAGAATTTAGACTGTTCCTGTTCAAAAGCACTTACCAAATGAATCCAAATGGATCTAATCGAACATCCTGGATTTGCGAGTGAAAGTCGGTTGCGGTACAACCACTGGCTTGAGTGCATTAGAAAATTGCAAGGTCCCCCCCCGGCCTCATCGCGATACCGTTGCAGCAACTCCATGCTTGTTTCATGCGCGATGTCTGCACAGCAATCTCTCAGGACTTCTCTAAACTCGTCCGACTCCTGCGCAGCTGAAACTGAATGCAGAGAAGACAGTGATAGCATGCATCACTACACCACTGTCTCTGTCCACAAACCAGAAGAGTTTTTCAACGGTCCATGCACTGCACTTTCAGTAGCTGCAAAAGGCTCAAATTCCGCAGCAAACTCCAAGTTTCCAATCCGCGACCCTGCTATCTGTCCAGAAACTGGAGCACATCTGCTGTTGCTGCAGCACTCGCAGCTCGTGCTCTCTCTTCATGATAAGCAAAAAGCGCCTTCTGCTGGGCTGTCTGCTCATCCTCAGAGAGCGGGTTTGCCACAAATCTCCATAGATACTGCACCTTCCTGGTTGTTCTGGTTCCAACATTCCCGCAATAGGTCCATGGTTGCTTCTAGCAAGCTATGAAGGCGTCCAAATTCGCATTTGAAATGCCACACTGACAAATTCAAGATCTGCTACGGTTCAGTCATTGGAATGGATCTGAGTATGTCTTTGTTGCTCCTATACAACAGTTTGGGTTTGGAAGTCTCCTGCAAAGCTCAGCCAATCTAATGAAAAAACTTCTGCGGCGCAAAAAGAGGTGGGGGGACCGTGATACTGGAATCGTCTTTTGTTTCTTTTTCAGGTTGCAAAAATCAGAAAACTAGCACGATTCCAGCCAAGACTTACCAAGCTAAAACTGTTCAACTGTTCTGCGTTTTGTCCAAGCAAGTTGCAGGCACAGGTTGCCCCCGCGCCAAAGCTATTATGGCAATCAGTCTTAAAACCATGGCAGCAGCTGGTCTAGCACAGACTGGAAATGAAGAGCTGATAGTCTACAGGGGGTTCGTCTGAAAACAAAACAAAGCAGTCATTGTGGTGTCCATGGTTTGTTTCTACTGTTGTTGCTGCTGTTGCTTGCATCCTTGCTGTTGCCTAACTGAATCCTGGCAAACGGCCAAACCTGTGGTCCGACTGATACTGTACAAGTCTGCAGCAATGCAGGACCACCTTACCGGCTCCAACCTTGCAAAATTGTGGCATCAAATACTGGTGCAACCAAAAACTGCCAAGCATCACTACCTGGAACACCGGACTTCTTGAAGGGCATTCACTCAAGATACTACACTTAGACCGAAAAAATGCATCTGCTGTGGCAAAGGGATGTTTTCACGCTACCACCTCGCACGGGCAAACGCAAGTTGGTCATGATGAGTGCGAAAAAAGATGGACAATTTGCTGGCAGTTCATTGCGACCTGCCAGGGTTGCTTTGAGATCAAAAAGGCGTGACCATTCCATCCGCACATAATTCAGTGCAGCTCATTGTCTGCATTGTCTGCCCCTTTCTCATAAAGTTTAGAAATCTTTGTACAAGCAAGTCATGGTCATGGGCATTCAATCAAACGAGTCTGCCCAAGACTCAAGACTGTCTAGACTCCTTCCCCTTGGACCGGATTCGCCGTTGGTATGGCACTTTCTTCACAAATGCCATGCCTTGATAGTGGCCTTTGGGGGAACACCACACTCCATGTGGCACCACCTTGCCATCAAAGAGAAATGCCCTTCCGCCTGCCAGTGGGTATGCTTTGTTGCCCATCACAAAGAAGGCCATTTCATCCAAAACGGGATGTTCTTCTTGCAGGCCTAAAAGGATTGACGCAGACTGATCGTTGTCCACGTGTACACAACACTCTCCACAAGCTTGGCAGCCCTGCGACCTGCACGTTGGGCAGGTCTCTTTGCAGGAAGGAACCCCTAAAAGCGCTGCCACGGGTACAGGTGGCCCGTGACTGTCACTGGCGTTGTTGAAGACTGCCATGTAGCCTTGGCCAATGTAGCTTTGCACTGCCCCTCCATCTGAAGGGTCGCGAACTGCCACTCCTGGTTCTGCAGATGGTAATCCTGGAGGATGATACCAACGGAAGGAGCGCCACACATCTTCATTAGTGGCATTCTTCAACATCTCCACCATAGCTGTGCTCAACATGCCCTGGAGCACATCATTGCAATTCTCTTGCAATTGCTCTGTACCAGGGAATGTATAATTTCTACTGAGCTGAAGACCAACACCATGAAGACGTCCCTTATGCGTGGGTCTGGAGGACTTTTCTTTCCAAGTATCCCAGTATTGATTTCCTTTGGCAATCAATCCTTGAACCTTCTTTTGGACCTCTACAGGAACTGCTCCAACAATACAGTGGTACCGCTTACCACCTTTTTCAAAAAAGGGAGGTATCCGTCTACCAAGGTTGGCGCATTGAATACAGCGGTGATGATGTCCATTCCGCCCGTACATTGCTTCTTGGCTAAGTGACTGGAAACACGTGTGACATTTTGTTCCCTCATATCTGTGTAGTCTGAGGAAGATGGCGTGATTAGCCTTCCTCCAAATCGTGACATTCAAGCGTCTGCCCGGCAAATACCGTTCAAGTGGATCGGCAGCACCCAGAACATCCCCTTTCTCTAGAATTCCATCTACTGCTGCACCAATATCTACATGAACTGAGTCAGCAGAATTCCGCTTCACTACACCTTCCACGCGGTCTCCCAGGTTGAAATCCGCCATTGTGCGCCGGGGAGCTTTCTGGAGCTCCTCGTCCATTTTCAGCAGCACATCCATGGTCATCGCGTGTACCTTACGCTCCACTCGTTGCTGCCTCTGCATCACAGCGAAGCTGCTCGAAGTGCTCGGATGCAGTGTAGCCACTGTAGCCACTGTAGCCACTGTAGCCACTGTAGCCACCAAGCCGCACAGGAGTGCAGCTCCACATGTAACATTAAATGATGAACGGGAACAGGGTGGCTTCCGGCGGGAACGATGAAAGCGCTGGAACGGTGGCATGGTGCAAGTCCGATGCCAAGATGGCATATGCTGAGGATTTGATCAGCTGCCAAGCTAAGATTGAAGCTCCGAAAGTATGGAAGCCTGCCTGAAAAAGATATTTTGAATTGACTTCTGACTATGCTTGCCATCCTCAGATTGTTTGAATGCTGAACATGTCAATCTGTCTTTGAGCCAGGCCACTCAAGCGCACACACATAGACATCTACCACTGTCCGCAAACCCCCCGTCACACTGTCAGGTCCTACAGGGCATACTTCCAAGTATGCTTTTACTTCAACTCTTTTCGCTGGCCTTCATGTCTCGTTGTGACCTATTCATCATATTCAGGAAGGACCATGACATGTTCCAAAGGGTCAAAAGGAGCCAACTGGTGTCCACAGAAGACCTTTGTCTCGCACCACTGCGCTGTTGAATCTTCACTTTGCAAGCTTCTTTCAAAGCCTTGCACGGACCTATTGCGCAGAGCGCCATCTGGGAGAGGTTGACTCCAACAGCTGACATTGAGCAACTAAATCCGCTTGAGGAGGAATGGACAAATCCTAGAAATTTCTTTGAGCGTGTCTTTGAACATGTTCCTCACTTTCTGACCACAAAATACGTGGCCAACCCTCCGACAGTCGGCTAATGGGTGCGGAGCCCTCAGGCTTCCATGTCTTTTCCTTCAGGCAAAGCGGACTCCACCTGCCGTGATGATTGGTGACGATTGCATGGCTGGACGGGCAAAAAGTGTCTGAAAGCAGCTGCAATAGGATTCACTATGGCGAGGTCTTTCTTTTCCGGGTGCTTCCTGCCTCATGGGTAACCTTGAACACTCCAGCAGCAGCCACACCACCGACAACTTCAAGAGCAGAGTAGATCAAGGCCTTCCACAAGCTGCTTTCGCATACTAGGAGAGCATCAATGCCATGCCAACAAGCAACAACACACCACAAGAACCAGAGGGTTGCTTGCACAAGATCTCGCCTAGATTCCATCACAGTCTTTGCTCTTATTGAGTAGTTACTATCTTCAATTCTGTGATGTGCTTCGGCTCAAATGCTGAAATCTCCACAACAATATGAATCTCGCTTGATAAGGCCTGAGCAGAGCACACTGCGCTCACAGCACATCCTGGCCTTGTAGAAGAAGCCACCGTTGATGATGTTTGCCGCAGCAATGCCGAACCTTGAACAGGAAGGGTGTTCAGTCTTGATTTGTAGAAGCAAGAACAAGGGTAGACTGCAGATCTGCAGAAGCTCGCGATGGAACTGCAAGAGAGGCTACAGGATGGATGTCCTATTGTAGATCCCAGGCATCTCTTGGATTCACTGGATTGCATGTTATGGGTGAAACATGGACCAGTACAAGCTCTTTGCCGCTAGGTCACGACACTGCAGGGTTCAAGGAGCCACCGGAGATGCCACCAATGGCAAATCCGCCAACGGTCACGCAGGAGCCAATGGCAAGGCCAAACAAATGAGAGGCCTTTGTGCGCTCAGACACGGCCACGCAAAGCACCACGAAGCAAAGAACGAAGGTATAGACAATCTCGGCCACAGAAACGCCAGCCCAGGTGCTGAAACCCACAGGGCCCAATGCAAACGTGGCGCCCTGGTAGATGAAGGCGTATGTCAAAGCTGCGGCAATGCCACCGGCAATCTGAACGCCGGCATACATGCCAGCCTTGGCAGGAGTGAGGTCAGGGCAGCGGCCAGACGCCAGGATGGCCACTGTGACAGCAGGGTTGAAGTGGGCACCAGAAACATCGCCAAGGGCATAGATCATGGAGGTGAGGCCAGCAGCAATGGAGAATGCAGCAGCCTTGGACTTGCCCAACACGTTCAGACCAACGGTGAGGACCAACATGTAAGTTCCCAAGAATTCGCTCACCAGCTCCGTGACTTGGGACTTCTCGCCGCTGAAATCTTCTGGACGCACAACCTTCAAGGTTCACGAAAAGGTCCCATCGCTTACCACACGTCAGAACAACAAAAGGTATAGCCGGTATAGCGAATTTGGGTGGTATCAATTGAAGGAAAATTATGTATATGCAAAGGTATGACATAAGCTTCAAAGGGGGTATCGCTAGTTGGGAAGGCCCAATCGCTTACCTCATGTTTGTACAATTTTTCCTATTGTCATCTATTGTCCTATTGCCTGAGTTTTTGTGGTGGCTCACCTTGAAGAGTGCTGCAGCCATGCCAGCACCGAGCAGCTCGAAGACAATGTAGGCCAAGCTCCAACCGAAGCCCAACCCGGCACTGGACACGTCAATGCCCAGAGCAACGGCAGGGTTGAAGCATCCACCAGAAACAGCTCCAGCACCATAAGCACCTGCAACCACGGTGAAAGCGATGGCCATACCGTAGTATTGATTCTTCTCGGTTGCATTCTTCTTGGCCGCTGCCACGTTCATGACGACGAAGGTCAGCATGAACGTATACAGCAACTCGCAGAGTCCTGCATGGTACCAAGAGAAGCCCTTGGCTGGTGCCAAGTTGAAGCTTTGGCCGAACAGCAGGGAGTAGCACACTGCGGCAGTGATGCCACCAGCACATTGCACACCAGAGTAGATGCCCACCGTTTTCCAGTCAAGGCCAGGACCGCCGAGAGCACGGGAGATGCCCAGAGTCACGGACACCGCAGGGTTGAAATTGGCCCCAGAGATGCCACCCAAGGCATAGATGCAAACCATGAGGACGAAAGCAATGGAAACACCAGCCCAGATTGGGCTGCCACCCAGGACATTGCAGCCCACCGTGAAGATCAGCAGGAAGGTTCCCACAAACTCCGCGGTGCACTTCGCAGGAAGGCTTGGCTCCGACATTTTGACAGCCTCAGCTGTGTCTGGTGCTCTATAGGCTTCATGCTTTCCATCTTTTCATCTTTTCCATGTCCAAACTCCCAATTGTTTTCAAATTGTCCTCGTTCCGTCTAAGACTGCCTATAATCATGCAACATCATGCAACTGTCCTGGATGGCAAGTGATGTCAAGAGATGTCCAAGATGTTAAAAGATGTCATGAGATGTCATGAGATGTCAAGAGATGTCAGGAGATGCCAAGAGATGCCAAGAGATGTCAGGAGTCAGCAGTCGGGGGCTCCCAACTCACAACTGACTCACAACAGGATCCTTCCCTTCTGACTGAGACTTGAACGCACAATATCGCGGGTCTTCAATGAAGGCAGATGGGCCGTGAGGGGCTCGAAACGGCTACATCGTACAAACAAGTCACGTCCAGCACAAGCAAGAGCCAGTTTCTCCCCAAAAGCCGGGAAACCATTCTCAACGTTTTCACTCTAGACTCTAGTCACTCTGCTTGGTCTTTATCATTGTGGGCTATTCAGAAAGGACCATGACAAGTCAAAAGGAGCCAACTGTCCAAACATGCCCAAAAAAAGTTGTGTCCACAGAAGACCTTTGTCTCGCACCACTGCGCTGTTGAATCTTCACTTTGCAAGCACGGACCTATTGCGCAGAGCGCCATCTGGGAGAGGTTGACTCCAACAGCTGACATTGAGCAACTAAATCCGCTTGAGGAGGAATGGACAAATCCTAGAAATTTCTTTGAATGTGTCTTTGAACATGTTCCTCACTTTCTGACCACAAAATACGTGGCCAACCCTCCGACAGTCGGCTAATGGGTGCGGAGCCCTCAGGCTTCCATGTCTTTTCCTTCAGGCAAAGCGGACTCCACCTGCCGTGATGATTGGTGACGATTGCATGGCTGGACGGGCAAAAAGTGTCTGAAAGCAGCTGCAATAGGATTCACTATGGCGAGGTCTTTCTTTTCCGGGTGCTTCCTGCCTCATGGGTAACCTTGAACACTCCAGCAGCAGCCACACCACCGACAACTTCAAGAGCAGAGTAGATCAAGGCCTTCCACAAGCTGCTTTCGCATACTAGGAGAGCATCAATGCCATGCCAACAAGCAACAACACACCACAAGAACCAGAGGGTTGCTTGCACAAGATCTCGCCTAGATTCCATCACAGTCTTTGCTCTTATTGAGTAGTTACTATCTTCAATTCTGTGATGTGCTTCGGCTCAAATGCTGAAATCTCCACAACAATATGAATCTCGCTTGATAAGGCCTGAGCAGAGCACACTGCGCTCACAGCACATCCTGGCCTTGTAGAAGAAGCCACCGTTGATGATGTTTGCCGCAGCAATGCCGAACCTTGAACAGGAAGGGTGTTCAGTCTTGATTTGTAGAAGCAAGAACAAGGGTAGACTGCAGATCTGCAGAAGCTCGCGATGGAACTGCAAGAGAGGCTACAGGATGGATGTCCTATTGTAGATCCCAGGCATCTCTTGGATTCACTGGATTGCATGTTATGGGTGAAACATGGACCAGTACAAGCTTGGACCAGTACAAGCTCTTTGCCGCTAGGTCACGACACTGCAGGGTTCAAGGAGCCACCGGAGATGCCACCAATGGCAAATCCACCAACGGTCACGCAGGAGCCAATGGCAAGGCCAAACAAATGAGAGGCCTTTGTGCGCTCAGACACAGCCACGCAAAGCACCACGAAGCAAAGAACGAAGGTATAGACAATCTCGGCCACAGAAACGCCAGCCCAGGTGCTGAAACCCACAGGGCCCAATGCAAACGTGGCGCCCTGGTAGATGAAGGCGTATGTCAAAGCTGCGGCAATGCCACCGGCAATCTGAACGCCGGCATACATGCCAGCCTTGGCAGGAGTGAGGTCAGGGCAGCGGCCAGACGCCAGGATGGCCACTGTGACAGCAGGGTTGAAGTGGGCACCAGAAACATCGCCAAGGGCATAGATCATGGAGGTGAGGCCAGCAGCAATGGAGAATGCAGCAGCCTTGGACTTGCCCAACACGTTCAGACCAACGGTGAGGACCAACATGTAAGTTCCCAAGAATTCGCTCACCAGCTCCGTAACTTGGGACTTCTCGCCGCTGAAATCTTCTGGACGCACGACCTTCAAGGTTCACGAAAAGGTCCCATCGCTTACCACACGTCAGAACAACAAAAGGTATAGCCGGTATAGCGAATTTGGGTGGTATCAATTGAAGGAAAATTATGTATATGCAAAGGTATGACATAAGCTTCAAAGGGGGTATCGCTAGTTGGGAAGGCCCAATCGCTTACCTCATGTTTGTACAATTTTTCCTATTGTCATCTATTGTCCTATTGCCTGAGTTTTTGTGGTGGCTCACCTTGAAGAGTGCTGCAGCCATGCCAGCACCGAGCAGCTCGAAGACAATGTAGGCCAAGCTCCAACCGAAGCCCAACCCGGCACTGGACACGTCAATGCCCAGAGCAACGGCAGGGTTGAAGCATCCACCAGAAACAGCTCCAGCACCATAAGCACCTGCAACCACGGTGAAAGCGATGGCCATACCGTAGTATTGATTCTTCTCGGTTGCATTCTTCTTGGCCGCTGCCACGTTCATGACGACGAAGGTCAGCATGAACGTATACAGCAACTCGCAGAGTCCTGCATGGTACCAAGAGAAGCCCTTGGCTGGTGCCAAGTTGAAGCTTTGGCCGAACAGCAGGGAGTAGCACACTGCGGCAGTGATGCCACCAGCACATTGCACACCAGAGTAGATGCCCACCGTTTTCCAGTCAAGGCCAGGACCGCCGAGAGCACGGGAGATGCCCAGAGTCACGGACACCGCAGGGTTGAAATTGGCCCCAGAGATGCCACCCAAGGCATAGATGCAAACCATGAGGACGAAAGCAATGGAAACACCAGCCCAGATTGGGCTGCCACCCAGGACATTGCAGCCCACCGTGAAGATCAGCAGGAAGGTTCCCACAAACTCCGCGGTGCACTTCGCAGGAAGGCTTGGCTCCGACATTTTGACAGCCTCAGCTGTGTCTGGTGCTCTATAGGCTTCATGCTTTCCATCTTTTCATCTTTTCCATGTCCAAACTCCCAATTGTTTTCAAATTGTCCTCGTTCCGTCTAAGACTGCCTATAATCATGCAACATCATGCAACTGTCCTGGATGGCAAGTGATGTCAAGAGATGTCCAAGATGTTAAAAGATGTCATGAGATGTCATGAGATGTCAAGAGATGTCAGGAGATGCCAAGAGATGCCAAGAGATGTCAGGAGTCAGCAGTCGGGGGCTCCCAACTCACAACTGACTCACAACAGGATCCTTCCCTTCTGACTGAGACTTGAACGCACAATATCGCGGGTCTTCAATGAAGGCAGATGGGCCGTGAGGGGCTCGAAACGGCTACATCGTACAAACAAGTCACGTCCAGCAGTTTCTCCCCAAGAGCGGGGAAACCATTCTCAACATTTTCACTCTGCTCACTCTGCTTGGTCTTTATCATCGTGAGCTATTCGGAAAGGACCATGACATGTTCCAAAGGGTCAAAGGGAGCCAGCTGAACATATCTTCACTCTGAATTCGCATTCTTGTGCTATTTTCAATTCTTCAGTTGCATCTCAGACCCAACTTCCACCATCAGCTGCACTTTTTGCACCTGACTTTGTGAGACGAGTTGTTTTGGTGACGGATCTTGAGGGTAAAGTGAATGCCTTGCTTCACTCTCAAATCTGGCTTCTGACGCTTCTGACGCTCTGCTAGTTTGATCCTGGCTTTCAATGATCGTTGACCATCTCTGATTCGCTGTCGCTGGTGAAACCATCAGGGCTCAAGATCAAAGAGCCCATGCCTGGCCAGGCATGTCATCGTTTGAGGGTGAGGGCACCAATGAAAGCACTCAACAATGATTCGTCAATGAAGCTCAAACCAAGGTCTGAACATGGAACGGATTGCAAGATTCGTGATGCAGTTCAGTTTCTGATGTACAATCAAACCCACAAGCAAGGGATGAAGGGTCAAAATTCTTGCTCAGGCACCTCATGCTCTGGCCATCACCGACTTGGTGACGCCACCTCATCTTGCAACAAATCCAACGGATTCTGTCACCCCGAAATCCTCCATTGCCAGCTCTGGATTTCTGGCAAAACTCCTTTGAAGCAATGGTCTACATCTGAGCTTCATGCACGGCTTCTTGTGGGAAGAGAATTCAACTTCTCATACATCTCAGGCCTTGGAGCAGTGTCAAAACGGGGCAGAATGAGAGACCTTCCGCCGCCTATCCAGACATTTCGGTTGCACCTCCATAAGCATCCTATGGATTCCTATGGATGGACCCATGCATCCAATTCCACCCAACTCCATAGGATCAAACAAGTAAGTAGGCATCATTGGCAGTGTGACCGTTGCCAACTTCATTCGAAATGGATAGAGAGGGTGATGCAACGAAAACCATCTGTCCAGGTGTAGAGTGTCAGTTCCTCTCACTTGTGACGTGAGGTAAAGGTCACGCGTAAGCTACATGAATATGTATATACCTTCATCACTCACCAAGAAGTGGGTATTGATATTGGGTGAAAATAGACCTGCTTCCGCTTCTAGGAAAAGCGTTCCTTCCAAGCCAACATGTTCGAAGCCCAGGGTACCAGTACATGTCTCATAAATGAACTCGGCTGACCATAGTGCAAGTCATGCTCCCATGATCCATTTCCTGGCTCACCATAATCAAGCTCAGGCACGTCCGGTCTTCAGGTCGTGTCACATACTTGGGGGGATCAAGCTCCTGAAGCAGAAGCGAAAAGCCAAGGAAACGAGTTGATACTTTTCGAACATGGTGAGAGTGAAGCTGATCTGCCCAACTTGAGGATAAATCAAATGCCAATAACGATTGGGATCGACTGAGAATCAGGGACCAACGATTGACCAATGTGCCCGTTTGGGGATTGGAGGAACATCCACCCCGTAGGCGGTGCCGTGGTGCCGCCGGTCCTTGGTGATCTTCACCGGCGCATCCCTCAACTGTTCTGGACCTCAGCATGTGAGAAGAATATGCGTTGACCAGTGCTCCATTTCCGCAGACTGATTCAACTGGTTCAAGCATTGAAGCATCAAATCAACTTTCCCAATTTCCAAAGACATCAGCAAAATGATCACTCCACTGTAGCATCTCACTGTCTCACTGTTCAAATTCTGTGAGGTCAGGGCTGCATGTACTGAGGAGAAATCGCAGCATGTGAGCATCAGGATCCTCCGGATGTTGGTAGCACTTTGTCTCTGGCTGCATGTTCTTAAATCAGCATATGCAGAAGGATCAAAAGCCTACACACCTGGCCTGTTCAGAATCAGACTCTACAACATTGCTGTATGAAAAGAAATACGAAATACTTCGGAAAGGGACGTCGAAGGACTTAAGCATCTTCCTCAAAGTTCCGGATGGTGCAGGTGTAAGAACGTCGTGAAATGTCACCCTTGTAATCCCTCAGTTGGTAGGCCCAAGCCTGCCAGAAACAAGTTTGACCGGCCTCAGGTTTGGTTGCCATGAGGTGATTCACCATCTGCGTGACCTTAAGACAGGACAGGTCAGACTCGGAAGCAAAGTGGAAGCAAAGCTGCCAAGTGGCGTTTCAGAGAAATGTTCTTTCGAAACCATTAAAATCCATTAAATGTCTGTCAAAAGTGACAAGAAACATGGTTTTTCTTGTGGTGGCAACTTCGGCTGAGATGGCCTTTGACTCAAGAACAGTACTCTTCTTCTCTCCCACTCACTCACGCCTGGGGACTCACCCCTTGCTGGGACTCACACAGTTCTCTCCAAGTCGTGTTGTGCTGCGTATCTGTCAAGACCCAAGAAAGGGAGGAGTGCAAAGTTATGTGTCGAGAGAAGGGCGGGGATTGCCCATGTACATATGTATGTATGAAGCCTGACTGGCTTGGTAGCTGGCTGGATACGCGTCTATCTAGACATATGATACGTATTCCAAAGAACTGTGCTGCTTTTTCCTTCCCAGCCACCCAAGTGCTATCACTGTACAGGCATTGTTCCTACACTTAAGCTGCTACATGCATGGTCAGGATGTGTTCAGGCTCATGCATTCAAAGTACTTACCCACTGCAGCAGTACAACACGTGACACAAGCTACATTGCAGGAAAACTGACAAGAACACATCTGCCAAACAAAAACTGTAGGTCTTCGGGGGGTAGGTTATAGATAGCTAGATAAGATAAGATGATAAGATAGGATATATAAGACAAGCTAAGATAAGATACGATAGACAGACAGACAGGCAGACAGACCGACAGACAAATAAAGAAATAGATAAAATATATACATATGGAGGTTTCCTAACCCCCAAATCATTAATTTTAATGCGTTTTTTTCCGCATAAACCATCCATTTTACCCCCATTTATGGAACCCCCCATATGGCATTATATGGCCAGAAAATACATCTGCTTTTTGACACCACGAGGCAGTGTGCCTCTTGGCATCCTCCGCGGCTTTTGCAAACTTTCCGGACATCGCCTGAAGCAAAACGTCTTTGAATTTCCTTGAATTGATGTAAATCGATCTGTGTTTTTAAAGGCTGCTTTCGCATCTCAAAACGCCTATACGCCCCCAAGATATTGAACAAACACATGTTCCAAAGCTACAACACGGTTAAAGTTTCAATACGGAAATCGACAATGTCGCGCTGCGCTTGCTTGCCAAGGAAAAGCGACGGAGTCGTCACCTCAACACAGACCAAGCCTCTGTAATGCCCAGTCCAAATGGAGTGGTGCTTCGAACCAAACAGCATCAATTAGGACATTCTGGATTTAACCTTTGATGGTCGCTGTCTAGCAGAATGGATACAAGTGTAACCTCTTGATGCTCCAGAGAAAAGTCCGGGACACCTGGAAGAAATGATGAAACAACCTCGAACAGTTTGACCACATCAAGCCTGTGATTCAAAGTCAGCATCAACTTTTTCTGCAACAACCTGTGTGGATCCTGCAAGATCCGGTGAAACTTGTTGAACGCAACAAAATGCTGCTGTCTTTGAGGAAAACAATACAAGGATTTCTCCTTGCATCTGGCTTTGATTCAATTTATTTGCTTTTACTTCGAAAGTCTTGATCATGCAATGTGTTGCTCCTCACACGTTTGTAGCTATCCCAAAATGTTCACGCTTCCCCCCGCAAAGTGAAACGCATCCTTCAGATTTATGACTCGCACACTAGGCAGCTATCCGACCACCTCCGCTACGAGCTGATGACAGATGGAAACACCATGAAACACCACTCTTGGAATCACAGGAAGTGGTAGACTAGACTGACTTGAGCTTGACCTCAGAAAATTGATGGAGAGAAAGGCATGAGAGAAGATGTGGTCCTGGTGAGGTTTTGAATCCAAGAGAAGGAGGATGAGAAACCAAAGGAATCAGCTGGTGTCACCGCCATTCGCCGGGGCGATTTAAACCCATCACTTCTTGGTTTTGTCAAGTCTTGCCATGGAGACAAAAATGCAATTTCCCCGGAATTTGGGAAGATTACTAGGAAGGCATTAGATGCTAGAGCAGAAGAGACATGAAGGCATAGATGACAGACCATCATTCTGATTCTGGAGGTTGTCGCTGCTCGATCTGCGGATGATGCAGGATCTGTCAGTCGGGAAGACCACAGTGACGTCAGGACCATCTGGGGCAATCCAAGTTCTATCCTCCTGCATTCGCCCTTGCAACAATCATCATCAAATTAGCATCGCGACTTCTCTGAGGTACTACACCCACTAAGTGAGATGGAACCCCAAAAATGGGGTCTTATGGCCCGTTTGGATCCTTTGGTGGTTCTTGTTTAGGTGTGTAAAGTGTCATGTTTCAGGGACGTAGTAACAAACAAGCCCAAACTTTTGTTGCAGGAGACACCTCTACAACATGGAGTGTCATTCTTGGATCAGTTGAATGCACAGGGCAGGGCTGCAGGAGGGATGTTTAAAAGATCTCTTCTTTGGGACGAAATGCCCCAGGAATGTCTCTGACGCCTAGAGAGGAAGACGCAAGGACCTCTACCTCCAGCTTTTCTCTTTGATGCGAACATACCCCGTTTGTCTTTGTATGTCTTTGTTGTCCTTTTCATATTGCGAGCGGAGGCTTAGTCAAAGAGTAGAGGTCACACGATCCACCTCCACACTTGAAATTTGCCGTAAAAAACTTGGAAGTGAACTGTAAAGGAGTCGGCCACGCAACCAAGTCAAACAAAAATAAAGTAATGAAGCTACCAATAGTGTTTCAGGTGTGCCACATAGCAGTGTATTTGTGTGTGAGGAAGCAAGCTGTTTTCAACAACAAGAACACAAAATGAGCTCATCCTGCGCGAGCGTTTCAGCATACTGCCGCTGACACTGTTCAGGCAGCGTAAACTGGGCTCGCAATTGGAAGAGGCACATTGCCCCTCGAACGCAACAGTTCAACCAGAATAGGTAAGAAACGACATGAAATGATGAGAACCCCCTGTGGGTAGTGTTAATTTGTGGTATTTCGCACCGAGCCGGTGCATGCTTCATCAGGCTCATCTAGAAGCCTGAACTAGGATGTCGAACAAAGAACCGGGAAAAAGGTCATTCACTAAAACCAAGAACCAAACAAAATGAGTTTGAGAAGCCGCGTCCGAAGATGGGAACAGCCCCTGCATTGCGCATCAGCATCTACTGAACATGGCGCAAAGGCATGGGCAGCCCATTCCTCGCATTTTGCCTGCACCTTGGAATGAAATCACCCAGCAAGTGGTGCTTATTGATGGGATATTCATGGGATTGGGGATTTACATCTGGGTGAAGACCCTAGCAGGTTCAAAGCATTGCGGGTGCTGTCCCTCCAACAACCATTCAACTGCTGCGCCGCAAGCTACAACCAGGAGACTGGTCTTCAAGGGACCCGTCACTTTTAATCGGCCCGAGAACACACGTGAAGCACCCATTCCGATGACAAGGGACCGCATGACTCGGCCCTGAAATGGTTTTTCACCAGGTGGGAACAGCTGGCCAAATGGTAGGAAGGCATCCTTCAGCGGAACACAATCGGTGATTGCATTTCTACTGTCACAGGCATCCGTCATAGATCACTTCTGACCGCTTGACAATTCAGTGGCAGCATCAACATCGATCAACATCATCATGCCACATTTGCCACTGACCATAGTTCTTGCCACCAATCGTCAGCATTGGTTTACAACTGAAACCGTGAATCAACTTGTAAAGAATCCCATACATAAGTTGATCAGGCAGTGTCTGAATTGATCAACCTATCAGTCAGTTTCTCTATCTATCATTATCTATCTGTCTGTCACTGTCTGCATGTCTGTTTGTCTGTCTCTAGCCATGTAGCTATCTAGACATGCTTGTGATTTGTCTTCATGTATACTTATATCATAATATCAAGCATAGATGTTGTCTTGCAACTTTCCAAACTGTTCGACGTATCTATCATTGAGGCGCGCGCCACCGGGTCCGATCTCATCGGAAGATCCGCATAGAAGAAGTTGTGCCGATGCCAAGTCCTGCATGGACCGCGACATATCGTTCCATGATTGCAGGCGTCATGCTGAAATCCTGCTAAACGCATGATAAAAATGTACTGCATCTAATCATTGATTGGGGGCCATATGGGGGGCACAGCATATGATATTGTGCTATTCTCAAACTTATAGGTGAATTAAAATGAATTAAATGATGCCCCCGAAATCAAGGATCAGCACCCCGGGCCTCATCTTCTCGATAGGAAATGGTCCTTGAATGTTCCCGGCAGGGTCGATGTACCTGTTTCGAGGTCCATCGTTGCAGTTTGACCGATTTTTTCCACGACGCGATGCTGGGCGCACTGCCACCCATTGTCCGGACATGGGGCCATCTTCATCTCCTTCTTTCCACCAGGATATCCACCTGCTCGTGGATCATCCCATGTGCTATGGATGCCACCATATCTTGGAGATCCTTACATTTCTTACAGGAACTTCTCACAGGAACTCAGAAAAGAAAGAATGAAGGCCAACGGCCAACGTTCATGAATTGCACGCAATCTCACCCGAAGCAAAAACTGCACCTCACCTCTTTTAACGCGCCAAAATATCATAGGCGCGTCCAGCAGTGAGACTAAAGATAGGCAAAGGACCTGTGTCAACCTTTTGTGATAAGAGAACAGGTTGACAGAACGAGACACGCACTGTATCAAGTTCAATTTTTTTTATGCCCATCACTCCAAAAGTTAATGGAGGTTGACATCGAGCCACTTAGCCTCTCAGCAATCGCTTTCATCCATCAGCTGTGATTGGCCAAACTCGGTGACCTGAACCTGCAGTGGAGGAGGGTGCAAGGCAGCTACAGGAAAGGTTCTCCGCATATTTGAGGCATACAACTTTCCAGGATTTCAATGAGTGAACCACTGGATAAGTTCATACCAGTTTCTGTTGCATCTGAAAATCGTGTCAAAGTCACGAAGTCGAAGTTCCAACGGTTGGGAAGTCCAGTGTGGGGAAATTCTGGCCAAAGCTCTGTACCTCGGCCATTGGAAATCCTCCCCACAACTGTTCTGTTCGAATGTACCCAAGGAATGTAGCAATGTGACATCTTCACAACATATTTTATGCCTTTTTGTTTGGTTAACGAGCAGAGATTACTTGGTGAGATAACAAACCGCAACCCTGGAAATTGATGTTTGCACTACAATGTCTCGTTGGCAAACTCAGCACAGTTGCTTTCAAAGATTCCAGTGAATGAATCGGCTGGCATGAGGACATGGCACCAGAGAACCAAAGGACCCCGAAGATGATAAATCGACGCATAGACATAAACATAAAACTAAACGTATACGCATAATGTACGCATATGCACAAACATGCATAATATACATGTACCTATTCATCATATATCGCTGTTGTGTAACGCGCCGCACCATTCTCCGAAGTCCACTGAAAAGGCGTCTGGCTCTGATGGCCTCAGAAGTAAATGCCACAAGCACTGACCCTGCAGAGGCTCTACAAGGAGGCGTCAGAATCAAAATGTAAATGCACAGGATGAATCCCAGGCGGGGTGGCGCAGCAACTGTTTTACTTTGGGCGCAAAAGAGCCTGCAGTTGGCTCAGGGGGTTTTGCGTGTACTCAGCCAGGTTGTTGTTAGGCTATCTTCCACACTCCCCCTTTTGAACCTTTGTTTCAAAACTCGCCTTTGTACATCGTGCATCCCAAAAACTGCTGTGCCCCTTTGCACATGCTTCGTGGGTCAGCACTCTGCACTAAGCCTCAGCTCAAGGCTCTCGCATTCCCGGCTCTCAGTAGAACGTCTTCACCTCATAGTCCATCCTAGGGTCCTAGAGGCTTACCAGCCCTCTCTGTCAACACCAAAGGCAATGAAGCGTGGGGGTTCTTCGCCATCAGCTCCATCTGAACTGTGAGGACCTGAGCCATCATCACTGGCTTCTGGAGGATTGTACCCCTCTGCAGTCTCCACTCCAGGTTGTGCTCGAGCGGCCAAAGTATCCAAAAACCGCTGTGTTGCTCTTGCAAGCTCTTGTTCCTCTGGTGTTTCCCCTGTGTGAGGATCCACCACCAAAGGCCTTATCACTGTGGTCCTCGTAGTAGCTGCTATTCCCACAGTTGCCGTAGTGCCCGGCAGTGTCATAGATCCGAAGAGCTCTGCATTAGGTCGCGATCCCGAAGAAGAGCTCAACATCGCCATGCTCCGTTCAGGTGATGAACTCATCCTTGTCTTAGACTTAGACCCTACTTTTGCTGTGGGTCTGGTTCCCATCGCTGCACCTGTGTTTGGCTTTGTTGATCCTGCTGTTGGGATCGTTGTCGGTGTAGGTCGCACAGCCTCCGTTGTTGTTGTTGTTGTTGTTGTTGTTGT
This sequence comes from Cladocopium goreaui, assembly GCA_947184155.2. NCBI lineage: Eukaryota > Dinophyceae > Suessiales > Symbiodiniaceae > Cladocopium > Cladocopium goreaui. The sequence continues at coordinate 697,570 of CAMXCT020000546.1, read as the reverse complement.
TGTTGTTGTTGTTGTTGTTGTTGTTGTTGTTGTTGTTGTTGTTGTTGTTGTTGTTGGTTGTTGGTGGTGGTGTGGTGTGGTGTGGTGCTGGTGCTGGTGTGGTGATGGTGATGGTGTGTGATGGTGTGGTGCTGGTGTGGTGTTGGTGCTGGTGTTGTTGGTGTTGTTGGTGTTGTTGGTGTTGTGTTGTTGTGTTGTTGTTGTTGTTGTTGTTGTGTTGTTGGTGTTGTTGGTGTTGTTGTTGTGTTGTTGGTGTTGTTGGTGTTGTTGGTGTTGTTGGTGTTGTTGGTGTTGTTGGTGTTGTTGGTGTTGTTGGTGTTGTTGGTGTTGTTGGTGTTGTTGGTGTTGTTGGTGTTGTTGGTGTGTTGGTGTTGTTGGTGTTGTTGGTGTTGTTGGTGTTGTTGGTGTTGTTGGTGTTGTTGGTGTTGTTGGTGTTGGTGGTGTTGGTGTTGGTGTTGTTGGTGTTGGTGTTGTTGTTGTTGTTGTTGTTGTTGTTGTGGTTGTGTTGTTGTTGCTGCTGCTGTTGTTGTTGTCGTCTCCATAGTCGGTGGCGGTGCTGGAGTCGAAGAACTTGGCCTCTCTCGCAGCGTCTCTTCCGTAGTCGCCGTAGGTCTCGGAGGTCTCATAGTGAATTCCAGGGAATAGTCCACTGCCGGACTGCCCGTGCCAGGTGTCCGTGGTCGGCTCAAGAAAACAGGGAATCTTCCTGGCGCATAGGGCCCCATCATGCGGTGAATCTGAGCTTGAGTGGCGCATCATTGCATTGTCACTCTGCATCTGGAGCATCTGCATGTAGCTCATAGTGTTCTGGGTGCCCCTGAGGATGTAGGGCTGGCCCATCACCACGTGATGGGCATTCACCATAGGACGTGGTTGTGCTCGAAACCCTGGTCCTCCTCGTAGTGGAACACCTTTGTAGCCTTTCCCTCCACTTTGTTGTGGAGCGGTGGTGGTGGTGGTGCCCTCTGATCCCAGGATCCCAGGTTGTTGTCATTGGTACCATCCTCCAGGAGGGGCTCCATGGTTTGGGTCTTCACGGACTTCTCTGGCTGGGCGAGAAGGTGCATCCATCTTCATCCGTGTGGTACCCATCTGGTCTGGGCACTGTGATGACCATCTGAGCAGCCTCCATCCTTGTCCTCGGTTCTGGAGGTGGCACCACTCTTGGCACCGGCAGTGACTGTATGATCTGCTCGATGTTGGGGCCCTCGGGGTCCAACACGCTATCCGGGTCATAGACCACCGAACACCATCCATCTCCCTTTTGCACCATTTCTCGCCAGGGCTGAGTTTTCCTTGGTGGCTCAGCTCCTGGCTCCCGTTCTCCCATGCTGCTTGTGGTGGCTGGAGGGGTCGATGGCATCTCCTCCTCGTCATTGCCGCTGTCACCACTCTCACTGAAGGGGATCCATCGTCGGTACATTGCACTCTCACTGAAGGGGATCCATCGTCGGTACATTGGTCCGTACCTCTCCTCCTGTATTGACCACCACCGGCCCTTGCCTTTGGACAACCCTTTGTTTGGGCCTTTCTCAGTCACCGGGATGATGGCCGATGTCTCGTCCTCCATCAGATCGTTCGATGACATTGCAGTCCTTGACGAAGTAGTTGGCATAGTCCTTGTTGTAGGTCTTGCCTTTGTCGGAGGGCTTGTTGTAGAACTTGATGGACCTCCTCTCACTACCTCGTCCATCACCTCAGCCAAAATTGGGCTCCTTGATCGCTCTGGCCTTGTGGCCGGCATCGGCAGCTGTGGTGTTCGTTCACTTTCAGGTTCTCCTGCAGCTGGTGTTGGCGTTTGTTCTCCTTCTTCTGGGGTTCTTTATCAGCCTCAGGCCGCCCATCTCGTTCTCCTCCGTCGGCAGCCTTGTGTTGTGGGTCCCGTTGCAAAACCTTCTTCTTCTGCCCCAACTCCTCCTCATCCGCAGCCAGTCGTGTCAATGCCCGCCATCCCAGTTCTGGTCTCCTGACTGCTTCTCTCAAAGCATTTGCTCTGATGCGCATGTGCCTTGTTCTCCAAGGTCCGGTTTCCAACCCTGTCGCTGAAAGAGCTGCCTTGCTGTCACCGTAGAGGAGCTTCTGGAGCGGCTGGTCGCTGTTGACCGTCTCGATGAGTGCAGCCAGCGAGCAACGTCTCGCCAGTCCATTGCCCAGCAACACCTTGTATTGACCGGTATTGCCCATAGGGAGGAGGATAGGAGATGTCGGCATATACATCACCAGTCTGTCTGCTGTTTGTGGTAGCTGGCCATCTGCGTAGTCCGTGTCATCCCCAGGTTGGTAACTTAACCCGTAGTCAAGAGGCAATGGGTACGCCTCCACTCCTTGAACCTCATAGCCCTTCAGCATCTCCACCAGATAGCCCGTTTGACTCTGGAACACCCCTTTTTTGTACCTTCTCAGTTCCATGCCGCAAAAGCGCAACTCCTTCTTCTCATTCAGGAGTTCCAACGGTGAGCATTCCCAGAGTGACTTCACCGCATTGGCCACTGCTTTGACCTGTTCGGTCTCCCCAAGGAGCAGCATGTCGTCCACGTACACCACCACAATGCCGTTCCTCACTCTCTGGTGCACCAACTGAACTCTTGTCCAGCATGTCGCCATCGGAGATGTGGAAGTTGTTCATCGCGATGTCGCCCCGAAAATCTCCTGGCGACTCGATTAGTCTCAGGCTTCACCATGTTCATGGCCTTGAGCAGTGAAGGTGGCTCTCCAAGCGTTACCCTGGTTATCTGGGTTCTTCGAGGAGCCTGCAAGAACGCGGCCTTCACGTCAATGGCTCCTATACCATAGCGCGAATCGCCAATGAGTCGCATCCACTTGCAGCGTGCGCTAACTCCTCATTCTCCCTTTCCATGGCGTAGTTTCCACACACCACGACTCTTCGCTTCTTCCTTGCAGGGGGTTTCAACGTGGCAATCGCCTTCATCGGCAGGCATTCCACCTCTTTGTCTCCTTGGAGAAGTTGTTGGAACTGGTTCTCGTTGATGGCTTCCACTGCCGTCATCTTGAGGTTGTTGGTTTCCTCCTCAAACACTGGTTTCCATTCTTCCAGATTCCGACGAACTTCATCCACTGCCACAAGTCGGGTCTGTAGAACTTGTTGTTCAGCTTCCACCTCCAACTTTCTCATATTTGCCATCTGAACCACGTTGTCCTCAATGGCGTTCAACTCTTCCTTCGGATTCAACTCTTCCTTCGGATTCAAAGCCAATTTCACTTCTTGTGGACACACTGTCTCATCCTCGATTCCACGATAACATCACGCACCCACCTGGTGAGCTCCTTGTGCTGGCTGACCATCATACGCTCAATTGCTTCTTCGCATTGTACTCGCCGATGTTCTTCATCCCCTAGTAGTCGAGCTTGATCTCCACCTGTCGCATCGATCTTGAAGATCCTGGGGCGATGAGGTCATACTTCAGGACCCTTACCATACAGCCTCCACCTCTTGGCTTGCTCAGGTGGTGTTGGTTCTTCAATTCCCAAAGCAAGTCTTCCTTCGTCAACCTCCTCCAACACTGCATTGATCTCCAAGTGCGGGTACATCAACAGTCCTGTCTTGGTGATGTCAATCCTTCGAGGTCCTTGTGGAGGTTCTTCAATCTCGCCAAAGACACCACCTGAACTCCAGCATCTTGAGCTTGAAGGTTGTCAGCTGCTTGAGCTTGTTGTACTTCTTCAGGTTGTTGTGGACCTTGTTGATCATCATCCAGTCGTCGATTTTCAGGTCGGTCTCCGTCATCTCCAAGAGAAGTTGGTCTCCAGGTCCTTCATCCTCCCCCTGTGGCGCATCACCAGGTTCAGCTTGTAGGGCTGATTGATCTGCAAAGACCTTGACTCTGAAGAACTTGCCTGTCTCATCGCTCTGGGCATAGTATCCAAGCGATGTAGTTGCCATGTCGGCTGCTGGTTCCAAAAAACTGAGCTTCTGCATGGGATGCTTCAGCGTGTCATCTCGTTTTTGCCACAACTTCTGTTTGACCATTGCCTTCAACCCAAACGGCCAGAGTTCTGGTGTTGCAACACCCAAGGCCTGAAGTTGTCGCCGTAGGCGTTGTTCTCCAACATTTCGGAGTGCGAGAAGCCAAAAATGTGTAGGTGCCCTCGATTCTGTCAGCACTCCTCATCCTCTGTTTCAACTCTCTGACCTCCCTCTCGGCTCTGGCATTGCCTTGTGGTTCACTTCCGAACTCATCGTGTGGAACAAGTCATGGTCTTTGATCCAAACTCTTTGGCTCTATCTGTATGAGTGCCATTACCTTGGTCTTGACGTAGAGCTTGGCCACCGCTTGGAGCAGGTCATCATTGTGCCGTGACTTGAGAGGCACCGTGAACGCCAGGTTCTTGACATTCTGAGATTCTGTCCTGCAAGGAAAATCTCCATCGCCGTTCACGCACTTCTTGTGTTTGATCTCGGCCTCGGTCAGCTCCTGTTGGGGCTCTTCATCTTCCTCAGGAAGTGGGTCAAGTACTCGTGCATGAAGTCATCCTCCACGTCTCATCCTTGTTGGTGTGGCAGGTGCAGTCCCGCCAGTCCTTGTGGTAGAGGAGCTCCATGCTTGTCGATCAGCACCGTGTATGTCGCCACAAGACCATATCTTGGTCCTTTCAACTCCTGGTCCTGTCCTTGGGCAAATGGCCCCATAATGTCCATTGACAAACAGAAGGATGTTGGCACTGAAGCCTCTTCCTGTACCGATCTGCTCCTGCAGCACGAAGACATACTTCACAGTGGTTTCGAAAATGTAGATGGTCGGCACGGACATGTTCCTTCCACTTCTGGTCAGGGCCTTCACCATCGTCTCCTCTTGTGACAACCTCCGAATTGCCATTCTGAGAAGTCCCTTGAGTCCGGCGGCCCAGGTAGCAAATTCCTTGGAGAACTGGATCCTCTTTTCAAGTTCTTGCGGCCACTTTTCAGGTTGGCCTTGCGTCTTCCATCCATCGACCCTTTGATTGCTTCGATGTCGGTAAGCAAAGTTGTCGGCTTAGTTGTGGGATGCCCCAAGCTTCCCTGATCCACCTTGACCGTTGTGAGGTTGCAGTTTTCCACCACATGTAGCGTCTCTGGCCATTGCGAAAAGGTTGGAAACCCATACTGTATCCCTTGTGCAACTCCTCATCATCGGCCCTGTTGCCCTTGGTCAACTTCACCAGCTTGAGCATTCGAAGCTGAGGCCTCGCAGTCCAAACCTCAATTGTCCATAGCGTCCACGTAGTGGTCAAGTTCACATTGGTCGATGCGACCTGCTTTGCAGCTCCTCCAGGTAGGCCATCAGGTCGTTGTTCCGCATGCCTGCACCCTTCTTGAGCTCCACCTGGATCACCTCTACGCCATTGCTTCGTCGTTCCAGTCGCTTCCAAGTCTTCTCATCATCGCCTGGGTACAAGTGAAGTAACACAAACTTTGCTGTCTCGATTGCCCTTCTTTTTATTCTGTTCCATGGCAACCGATCTGGGTTCCATTGTCCGTCACAGGCCACATTCTCAACCAAGTAGGCTGGAACATCTGGAAACATTCTCTGAACTTCTGCTACGTTCTTATCATACTCTGTCTCGGGCTCGGTTTCCTTCCCCAAGATTGCAGCTATTCTGGCTTTCTTCTTCTCTTCAGCCTCGATGAGATCCATCAGCATGTCGCCGCACTCCTTGTTCACCGTCGGACATCCTTGAACATGGTGACTGGTAGTCGTTGGTGTTCTACGTTTGTTCTACGTTTTCCACCACGCACTCCTCCTCGGTCCACATCATGTTGCTGCCCGTCTGCAGCATCTTGCTCACTGGCATCATGGCTTGCACCGCCTCCATTGTCAGCAAAGTCCACTGCTCCTGTCGCCAACTTCACTGTCACCGGCTGTGCTTGTTGCCATTCATCTTCACCTTGAGCCTGACGAAGACAGTGCGTACGGCGCAGCTCCTCCTTCAAGTAGGGTTGTCATCTCTTCATGTGGCTGAAGTTTTCGAACCTGGCAAACTCGACGTCATGGTCCTTGTCCTTCTCCCTGTGTCACCTGTAAGCTTTTCAACCGCTTTGTGACATCCTCCATGACTCCCCCGTCGAGGTCGTAGGGCTCAATGTCGATGCTTGCGCTGTTGTCGATGACGTTGAAGTAGAAATGGCCACATCCTGTTGAAGATTCAACCACCTGTTGGGTCACCGGTGCATTGTCTTGGCTTTCGGAAGTGTTGCCATCTGTGGACTTCCCCTGTACTCATGTTCTTTGTCCTACACTTGCCTGTGGGCTTGCCAGCCACAGACTTCGTCGGTGAGCCTCCTTTTCCACCTGGAGCAGCATCACAGTGCTTCGCCATGTGCTTAGTGCTGCTGCACACATAGCATCTTGAGTACTGGTCCGTGAGCTTGTTCGCGTCGTGCACAAACTTGCATGTCCGTCCAGCTTTGGAACCTGCCTGTGTCCCCCAGTTTCTGCACGGCTTCGTCGAGTTGACTGGACCTCCTTCTGTCCTTGAGGTGAACTTCCAGTCTTCCCTTGGCCTTTGTTGCCCTTCTCTACATTGCCCACAGCCTTCAACTTCGGGTTGGCTTCTGGTGTGAAAGTTGTGGGTGTCCTTGCCGCTGTGCTGAGGCAAGTGGTCCGCCTCGGCAAGGAGCAACTGCAAGTGGGACTGCATGGTTGCCTGTGTCGGCGCCACGTCTACCATGTTTCTCATCCGGAGCGCGTTGACCCTGAAAGACGCCTGTTTGTCTTTTCCAAGCACCAGCTTCATCATCTCAGTTAGCGACCCCTGGGGCTTGAAGTCCAAGTTCTTGGGCACGAAATAGTTGTCGTTGCCACTGACGTAGCGACTCAGATGCTTCAAGTGCCGTTCTTGCTGGGCTAACTTTTGTGAAGATATTCAGAAGACCAGCTGTCTCACTCAGTCCACCCCGGCTGAAACTGCTTCAAGACTCTGCAGATCAACTGGACGCAGGTCAACTCTCTGCATGGTGGAGATTGCCTCCTGTTTCACCGCTGCCGGCACTGCAGTCGAAAGCATAGTCAACACCCTTGCTTCCTGTTTGGCTGAACACTCATCTTGTCCAGGGGGCTTGCAGCTAACCATCGACCAAAGGCTTCATGCGCTTGCTGTAATGTTTCTGTCCACCATGCACTTGCTCCTTCTGACACGTTGGAGATCAGCGGCATCAACTCACTAAGCCAATCCCCTGCCCTCAATGCTGGTTGAGGTTCCGTCACATCCTTCAACTCTGGTAGTGTTTTTGGGACATTGCACCGCACTTCAGGTTGAGCATCTCTGGCATCTTGCAGTGGTCCACCATCTTGTTGTGGAAGTTGTTGGCCAAGATCTGCAGGTGGACCTCTATCCTTGGTCACTGGCATGCTCCAGTATGGTCCATCCAGCGGCTTCTGATTCCCTCTCAGGTTCTTGACCTCTTCCTCAAGCCATGCCAACTTCTGCTCATTGTCACTCTTCCGTTCGTTTCCCACTTGTTGTTCCCCATCCATGACCAACTGATGGTCCAACTGCTTATCCATGAGGTCCCGCAGGTTGACCTTGTTCTTGTCCCTTCGGTTCCCTCATTTTCCAATCATCCCTGGCGGTTCTGAGGTCCAAAACACTTCACCCCCTCCATGAGCTTGTCCCACTGGAGTTCGGTGATCTTGTCCTTGGGGTTGTACCTGTACCTTGTCCCACATACCGTACCCCAAAACATCTGCTCTTGCTGAGGCCCATCATGCAAGTGAACCTCACGTCCTTGATTGGCTCCACGTAGATGAGATGACCTCCTTGATTGCCATCTCGTTGAAGTCCAAAACCTTGATCCTGTCCCGGTAGTGGCTCACGTGGTCCACCTCCTCGTCGGACATCATCTTGCCGATCTCCACAACCTTGTTGGAGTCCCTGGCCTTGCCTTTGTCCATGTCGTCCGCCAGGAAACCCTCCATAAGGCCTTGGTAGAGGTGGAGGTGGGGGCACAAAGACCTCATCAAAGTTCCATCCCTCCTTCTCCAAGTTCCGCGGGGATCCCAAAAACGGAAGATCCGGTACTCTTGGCATCATTGGCGGAGTTCCCAGTGGCACCGCTGTCCCACCATAGCTACTGGCTCCCTCTTAGGTTGCCGTACTCCTTCTTCAGGTGCACGCGTTCCCTGCTGCTTCAGAGCATCATTCTCCTCTTGCGGCTTTGCCACTCGTTGCATTAGCTCTTCAACCATTTTCCTTTCTATTGCTCGCTCCAACTCATCACGCCGCTCACCTCCGGAACGCTGAACTTTTGCTGGAGGTAGCTCTTGTTCAGGTCCTTGAACTTGTTCAGAACCTCTTACTCCACTATCGCGGCCTCAAAGTCCATCAAGGTGATCCGCCTTAGAATCTTGAACTTGTCCAAGACTCCGTTCTCGTTCATCGCGGGCTCGAAGTCCATCGAGTTGTTCCGCCTTAGAGAATTGAACTTGTCCAAGACCCCGTTCTCGTCCAGCACGGCCTTGGAGTCCCCCCAAGTAGTCCCATGCTGGCCCCCCTTGCCGCTCACCAGTTCCACCTTCTGCCAGGTCAGCCTGAACTATAGTGACTGCAGTCTGGAATCCCATAGGAACCCATTATACTCAAACTCCTTGAAGTCCCTCTTGTCGCAACACCCGTAGGCCATCCAACGCTCACATGCACTGATTGCGACCCAACTGCATCACCCTGAGATCCGCCTTGGTTTTCCAGTGGTTCCCAGCTTGGCGGTGTGCTCTCACCTGCCGTCCTCAACTCGTCCTCATCTAAGTCAAGGTCCAACAGATTCTCACTCGGTGTCTCATCCGGTAGACCTCTAGGTCTTGCCTGGGTCAAGAGGTGTTCTTCCCTCACCTCTTCACTCCAGAATGGGTTTGGTTCCTGCCCTCTGCCATGATCGTCGCCATGTCCTTGGCCTTGATCGTCCGTCCCCTTGTTGTCCTCCTTGTAGTTCACCATCCACAGGCCTTGACATAGTCCTTGTACTCCACGACATGGCTTTCAGTTGAGCGACCTTGGGCTCATAACCTGTAGATTCACAGGATGAATCCCAGGCGGAGTGGCGCAGCAACTGTTTTACCTTGGGCACAAAAGAGCCTGCAGTTGGCTCAGGAGGTTTTGCGTGTACTCAGCCAGGTTGTTGTTAGGCTATCTTCCACACAAAGAAAAGACAGTAGTATACAAACAGTACATATGTTTGATGCTTAGAGCCAGAAACCAGAAAAATCAAGACCCTTGAATCTTGGAATGGCTCAGATAATGTACAAAAACTCGGTATATAGTGAGGCAAACAGCAATAGCATGGGGTCCCATTTCATGAAATGTATTGAAATGTCTTTCTCACCCCATTGCCCAACAGCAAATGACCATACCGTCCTCGGAGTCACCCAGGGCCCTCGCTGGGGCTACTGATCACCTGCGCCTGCAGCTTCTTCAGCAAGCAGCGGTTCACCACCTGCGTTTTGACAGTGCCCTGAAGCGAGTGGCCCAAAAAACATGAGCTGACCGAGTTGGCTGCCTTTGCGTCAATGCCGCCGTTGGGGAACTTCAGGATGGGGCTAAGGTCCATTCCTGCCAAGCCAGCCAAATTCCGGCAGCATACATCAGCATACCGAGTTTATCAAGTCATTTCTCAGACCAAGATGATATGAAGAAAAACTGACTGAAGTTCCTGCAGTGAATGCCACAAATTCTGATCATTCCACTGAGGTGCCAACGCGCAGAAATCTGATGTCCTGGGTCACTCGGAGTACCTCCTGCTGGGTACCTGAGCTCTCATAACAGGTGTTATCTTGCACTTGAACCCTATAGGTGGGGGGAAGTCCTTGGTCTTGCACTTTCTCTTCGTTTGCAAACAAAAAAGACTGCTGGCTTCGGTGGCAAAAGAATGATACATTCTTAGCTAGCTGAGGGAGCATACGAATTCTGCGTCATGATATTCCGCATTTCTTGCAAGGCCTCACACAGAGAAGGAACAACCAGTTTACATCCGTGCGAATTAGATGTCAATGGATAATGGATGTCAATAGTCTACATCCTAGCATCTCAAGAGGGGATGGCAAACAACCAGCGCTGTCGTGAGGAAAGCTCGCTACTCATTGCAGTTGTTGCGGACATCCAGTCACCAACCCCTGGGTCTCCGCACATTGATGGTAGGTGCAACCAATTGGAAGGCCACAGCACGAGGGTTGCCCTAGCAGCAAGCCATGCAGCAAAACAAAGCCAACGTCACAACACCTTTCACCTCCACAAAGCTATCAGACGGAACTTAGGAATCTCAATATCATATCTACCAGCAACAGCTGAAGCTATCAATGTGCTCAAAAAATGCCTAGCTAAGCCTAGATAAAACCTTCGGTTCGCTACGGTCCCGCTGCCGCTAGCTTTGTTGAGTGGAATAGTGTCCCTCTGTCCCGGCACCTGGTATGAATAGAGCGCTCCATGGGTACGCTCAGCATTGCTAAAGCCTTCAGCAAAGCATCAGGTCACAGTCACCTAACTTCTCCACCGCTAACTATGAATCACCTTTCTCATGCCATCCTTGAAAACAAGAATCTTAAATCTGGTCAAATCAGGGCGGAAGACAGAAAGTACCCCTTTCTGTCAACAAGCAACGCAGCCAGCTCTACCTCAGAATTGTCCGGGAATCCAGTGTGCTCGCTTTCCCTGTCGTCCAGCCTGGCAGCTCTCGGGTCTTCCCGAAGAAGGGCCGATTGAAGGATGCCCAATACCTGAACTTTCTTGAGAGCCCAAGTGCAGCTTGACAAACGGATTGCAGTTTGTCTATGAAGCTAGAAATCCAGAAAATCGCTTCTCTCAGAACCAAAAACCTTGCCTGTTCTGACGCAGATACCTGCTCATGTCCTGCAACTGGCAAATGGTGTCTGAAAAGGAGGACAGGATACAGAGTCTGTTCAAAGCATCCGATTTCCGGAGGTGATAGTCAGTGATAGCCAGTGACAATACACCATATTCGCAAGTTGCTGAGCTGCAAGCCCGCATCTCAGAGACACCAGGGATCATTTCCACCACCCAGAAGGTGCTGTCGGGCACCTCAACTAGCAGCCGCTGTGTGAAAGCTGGAGCTGGATGGGTCTGAGCTAGGCACCGGCTTGCCACTTTCGAACCTGGAAAGTCAAGCAGTTTCCAGAGTGGTTCATCCGTTTTTCCTTTTTGTGATGTGTTTTGACTAGCTAGCAGCTGGAAAATCACCAGTTGATATCAGACTTATCACAAGGTCCAACACCGCTGTTGGAGGCTACCAAGGAAAGCTACCAGGGTATAGAAAGGTAGCAGAGAAAACAAAGACAGGTGAGAGTGCTTTTGAGTTCCCAGCAGATTGTAATCAGACACCATCCATTGCGCAGCAAAAGTTCCCGTATTTGTCTTTGACAAGAGTCGCACCTGTGCGCCACTGACAAAACAACAAAACCAAATTCGACACGTCCCAATCTCTCCCTGCAGTAAAAGTATTCCATGATGATACAGGTTGCAGAAATTGATAGAAATTGTTTATCGCACTGAAATTTAAAAAAGAAAACAATTAAAGGACCGGATAACCCCACATGTCAACTTCTTCCAACAAGCAGCAAAAGAAAGTTAAAGATGGCATGGGAAAAGCATGGAAATGCAGGAAAGAGAAAAGAGATGGTGAAGGATTGGCATGTGCAACAAGGAACCCGTGTGTGAGTAAGTTGTGTGTGTGATGCGTCATCTGGGAACCAAGCGCGCCACCAGAGCCAGCCCAGTGCCAGAAGTGCCACGCCTGCCACGCAAAAAGCCGCGGCGTCCACGGCGTCATCTGGGAACCAAGCGCGCCACCAGAGCCAGCCCAGCGCCATCAGTGCTACGCCTGCCGCGCAAAGTGACGGTCGATGTCACCAAGTGCCACGCCTGCCACGCAAAGTAAAGGTGGATGTCACCGAGTGCCACGCCTGCCACGCAAAAAGCCGCGGCGTCCACGGCGTCATCTGGGAACCAAGCGCGCCACCAGAGCCAGCCCAGTGCCATAAGTGCCACACCTGCCACGCACAGTGACGGTCGATGTCACCAAGTACCACGCCTGCCACGCAGGATGCACGTCCATGTCGCCGAGTGCCGGGCCTGCCACGCAAAAAGCCGCGGCGTCCACGGCGTCATCTGGGAACCAAGCGCGCCACCAGTGCCAGCCCAGTGCGGTTTAGGACAGATTTGCGGCAACGAGCGCTGTAACTTGGAGAGCTGTTCCGGCAGAGTTCAAAACAGGGATGTGCGAGATGAAATTTAAGGGTCTGGGCCATAAGTGCCACGCCTGCGACGCAAAATGACGGTCGATGTCACCAAGTGCCACGCCTGCCACGCAGGATGCACGTCCATGTCGCCGAGTGCCACGCTTGCCACGCAAAAAGCCGCGGCGTCCACGGCGTCATCTGGGAACCAAGCGCGCCACAAGAGCCAGCCCAGCGCCATCAGTGCTACGCCTGCCGCGCAAAGTGACGGTCGATGTCACCAAGTGCCACGCCTGCCACGCAAAGTGAAGGTGGATGTCACCGAGGGCCACGCCTGCCACGCAAAGTGACGGTTGTCAAGTTGTGTGTGTGTGAGTAAGTTGTGTACGAGAAGTTGTCAAGTTGTGTGTGAGTAAGTTGTGTGTGGACAAGTTGTGTGTGGACAAGTTGTGTGTGGACAAGTTGTGTGTGAGAAAGTTGTGTGTGGACAAGTTGTGTGTGGACAAGTTGTGTGTGAGTAAGTTGTGTGTGGACAAGTTGTGTGTGGACAAGTTGTGTGTGGACAAGTTGTGTGTGAGAAAGTTGTGTGTGGACAAGTTGTGTGTGGACAAGTTGTGTGTAGACAGTTGTGTGTGGACAATTTGTGTGTGGACAAGTTGTGTGTGGACAAGTTGGAGCGGCGGAGAGGCGGAGAGGCGGAGAGGCGGAGGTGCAGAACCAAAAACAAGAACCCCACACAAAGATGTGGGGAATTATCTTGAATCCAGTAGCACCCTCAGGATCAGACCCAATCAGCAGCACTCTTGGCCAGGCGATTTACTGCCATGAGGTGCATGAAATTCCTCGGCGAAAGCTAGTGGAACCCACGAGCCACTAGCCATTGTCACTTATCCTTGCCTCTCGTTTAAGGACACCAGAGGGAAGAAAGTATTGGTATTTGCTCTCGTTCAATTGAAAGGATCACAGAATAGCGTCACAAGTCGATATGAAACTGGATCCACGTCCAGCGGGGGAAGGAAGGGCCAAAACAAAACTGCCAACAATGCTGGGAGATGCATGGCCCCGGCTTAATATGCATCGTATGCGATTCAAGAAGCAATATTCTGCGAAATGGATATGATTCGACGCTTCCTGCCCACTAGTCGAAAGAAGCACTCCACAGCATAACATGCGGCAAAGGCACGGAACGCTCCGAAAGCGAGGGAAGTCCAGAACCCTAAGCGTGCCGGGTGAATTTGTCACTCGACGAGCAAAGCCATCTAGGCCATCTAGGCCATCTAGGCCATCTGGGCCATCTAGGCCATCTAGGCCATCTAGGAAAAGGACTTGTCCCAAACGTTGTCATCCAGGACCACCAAGGAGGTCTCCATAGTCACAATGCCTGCAGCAATGCAATACTCTTCCTTGAATGACCTAAATGGTGCAAAGGCACAACAATTCTCCTGGATGCCTGGATGCTTTGTCAACAATGTATTGGCCCCTTTACTGAGCAAGGGACCACTGTTCAGCATATAGAAATCATCTGTGCCTCAAAAAACACAGTTTCAGCCGCTGAAAGTCACAAAGTTCTTAAGGCCGCAGCTGGTGATTGCTCCAGGATAGGAGGAGAATGACATCTGGGTTGCAGCCGTCTCTGCAGCAGGAAGGGAGAAGTTGTAGAACCTGAGTCAAGGGGCAGTCTACTGCAGTTCTGAATTGAAGAGCAATTATAGGACCTGGCGTTTTGCTGGAATTATTCTCATTGCTTTCAAGAGAACACTTCCCAAGAAACTCGCGCAGTGGAGCAGTTCTTTCAATATGGTTTGATCTATGGAATCTATGGCTGTCCTCACAATCATATCCTGGGCTGTGTCACAAGTTTCAGGTTCCTGTGAAGTGATGTCTGACCATCACTTCAACAATCCGGTGCTCCGCCAAGAAGCTTGAAGATTCGAGTCATCTTGCTATAATCGTCCCAGGTAGTGTGACCTTACGCTCAACTTTGAACCATGCAGCTGCAGCCTGAAGGTCTGAGATCCAACAGCCTGAGGCCATATCCCATGAAAATGTCAGTATCTCCATCCCCCAAGCGCACCAAAGCAGAGCACCGTCCGCTCCTGCAGATTTGAAGAAGCACAACCAGGCCAAACACTCCAACCTGGAATTATGTGATATTCTATGTGGTGCCCGCGACTCATAACATCACTTCATCATTTTTTTAGGGATTTTAGTGTGCTGCCTGACTTAGTTTCTGCTGTAACTGACAATAACGGACTTCAGCCAGGTGGCTCAATGAGTCGGCGCTCCCAATGAGCATCATCTAGTGGGTCCTGTTGGAGCCAGCTCTGTCAGGGCGAAACTCTCAATCGAAAGACGCACTTAGTGGGTGGCATCAATTCAAATATCCCAGATATTCCAGCAGTTTCTCGTTGCATCTCAGACTGGAAAGCAAATGTTTTCCAAAACACGACACTTCAGTCTAAATTTACCGTTCATGGCCATGGGTGATGGGCAACAAGCACATGCAGCATCTCCTCCACTTGGCGCCGGCTGCGCTGTTGGAGGAAAGAAGGTGCCTGCTATAGGGGACTAAAATCTAGGAAACGTATCCAGCACTCCATGCTGCAGCAAAGCATCCAAAATAGCCAAGAAAATGTACTTCCAAAGAGCTGATGGTTGGCAAGACTGATGGCTTGCTCAATGCTCGAATTGAGGAACGCTTGCCTGAGATCTAGCAGCCCGGTGCTCTCGACGCTCTGGAGAGTAGGCCTTCGCTTACAAGCTGCTGCAATGCTGCTGCAATGCTGCACATTGTTCTCCCTATTGTTTCTGTTAGATACGGTAGTGGCTCCCACCTGCATAAGTTGAGCAAGCTCTCCACCAGCCTGGAATTAGAGGCTGGTGGAAATGGCACTGGGCAAGAGTGTGTAGACTCGACAGGCAGGGCACATATCATAGTAAATCCTGCAAGTTGAGGACCATCAGCATTTCAGGCTTTGTATGTTGTGTAACTGCAATATATAAAGCTCGGTACTTCTCCACAGATCAAGAAAGGTCCATTCATCGCAGCGAAGTTTTTGTCCTTCACAAACTTCACTGCAGCTGGGGATCCGGCATTCATGAAGAGCATGTCGTCCAACTCCAACATCTCTCCACCAAAGCGCAGAGATGCTGCATTATAACCTGGTTTATGAATGTTGGGAAGCACACTATAACCATTATAACCATTATAACCTGGTTTATTCCATTATAACCATTATAACCTGGTTTATGAATGTTTAGGAATCAAATGGGAAGCACACTCAGTGCACTCTCTCTGGACAGTCACTTTGGGCTACTTTGGAATCTGTTGGATGCTCAGTGCACCAATCTGATTGGCTCTCACCCTCGGCCAAACATCTACTGAAAATAAGATTCCAAGAAATCCAGAGGCTCCTGCCATCAAGCACGCCCCACATCTGAAAGAACCTCAGCAAGACATGTTGAACCTCTGCATGAGATGGCTTCGGTCTGCACAGCTGATTCATCTCCTCGCAAACTGAGTTCTCGGCGCATATCGAACCTGTTTCCAATAAGGATCTTCAGGTTCTTCCGAAAAGATATGATACCTGAGCTTTACGCTGCCCAACAGATTGGGCCCAAATAGTACACCCCCAGAAGGCTAAGGAAGACACTCCATGTTCGTCATAGAGCGCGCGTGTGCTAGCCTGTCACAATCACACGTTGCATCAGGGTGCCAAGACCATTCGTGCAAACTCTTGATTTAAGGTTTGGACTTTGGACCTCAAATATGAACGAAGGTTATCGTTGGAGGAACTGTTCTCTGTTCAACATCACCAATAGCCTGAAGGTATGCACAGTGTACACTTGCTTCCAATATCATGTCAGACTCTTTAAAAAATCTCAGCACCAAATTGTTTGACCTGAAGCTATCGAGGCAAGGATGGCAAGCAAACATGCCAGGCAATCTGATTCTGGAACAGCTTTCTAATTGATGGCAATGCATTGGCCTTGAACAGGTCAGTGCACTGAGCCAAGCAACATTTGCCAAGGAGCCCTCTGAGGGGTAAGGGAGGGCTTTGAAAAAATGGTATTCCTTTCCACATGTTCCGACTACATAAATGGGTGCAAGCATCAAGTATGCAACCAGCTGAGATGGAGAGAAGTATGAGAGGCATCCAGAGACCCGTGAGACTTCAACTTGTCCTGCCCAAACGTGCCACGGTTTGAGGGCCCTTCCACTACAGTGAAGTCTGAGCACTGTGGAGTTGACTGGAGACCAAGCTGCCGACCGTCTTGTCCTTCATTAGAAGAAGCCTGGGCTCGGATGAAAGGACCGGAAAATACACATGAAAGGACACGTAAGAGGTGTCAAAGAGCTTTGATTTTGGAAATTGATGGCAGCTCTTTCCATCTGTGTTCTAGAAGTGTTCGGTCAGGAAGATTCCAAGTGAAGCCTTTTCTGAGAAATGTGGCCAAGGTGTGGCCAAGGAGCTTTTGACTGTTGGAGTAGTACTCAGAAATTCTCACGCAGGTCAGCAAACCTTCGATGTAACCAGCAGCCTAGGGCAGGGCGATTGTGATGCTTGGCTCGAGGTTCCAAGTCCAGAGGCTAAGCTCAGAACGTACATCTTCACGTCGTTTGCCATGTTCTGATCGTCGGATGTCTGAACGTGAAGTTCCGACCTAGTGGCATGCCGGCAAACTGGCAGCACTATGAATGACATCAGAAGATCGATGGCAGACTAAAGACGTGTATATGAGCAATTTTACAAGAGGTTGCAGCCGGCAATATTGTTGGTATTCTCATCACCGGTTAAAGATTTGTGTTTGCAGTTTGTGCACATACCGGGACTAGGCCGTTGATCTGATACTCCTGAAATGGAAACAAGGTTCTATGTAATCACAAGAATCTGAAGAGCTGACCACAATCATTTGCCTTGCCAAGTAATGGCCTCCAATAGTGGTCCAATGTTTTGAGTTTCCCACCAACCAGTTCGCTGGATGTCATCTGAGAACTTCCCCCAAGCAACTCCAGCCTGTGGCCTTAGAGACAAGTTCAAAGTGTGTCTGAATCGAAACACAAACATGGCATTGCATGGCCACAGCAAACACAACCTGAGTCCAGCACGACATTCCCTCCTCTACCATCAGCGCCTGGACCGTCTTGTCGAAGACCATCGTCAAGCCCTGCATTATGGAGTCTAGTCTGTGTAGGCATAAAATCATGAACTCATCCCAGCTGTTATACTCAGTGAGGCTCCGATTGAATTCTGCCAGAGCTTCTAATAACTTCAAGGCGAAAGGGCAAAAGGTTGCCTCGTCTTCTTTTAAGTCAGACCTCATCAGCACATCCATGTTGAAACACTCCCAGTGTCATGTGAGACAGCACAAAATCATGGACGGTGCCACTTCTGGATGCCTTGTTGGCATTGGCATTTCAAAGTGCCGGCTCCCTTCTCAGCCCATGACACATCAAATTCATATTTCACAGGAAATAATGGCTGGTGGCTCCTGACATCAGCTGGTGTGGGGTGCTGTAGCTAAATGACATTCTCCACTCACTCCGTGCTACCTCCAGTTGAAGCTGGCATGTGCTGACACAGCCTGTCAGTCACAAACTGTTCATCAATTCATGCCCGGCTCAAGTCCAGTCATGCAATTAAGAGGTTGCATTTTTCACATTTCACATATGTTTTCAAAATCCGAAGAAGGACAGTACCTATCAGAGCAAGGAGGCATGGAACGAGTATCAAGACTCCCGCAACACATCTTTGTTACTGCGACATGTTACGACACCCCCTGCGCTGTGTCTTCCGACTGCAAGGCGGCCCTGGCTATCCAAATGAAGTCGATGTTGGCTCTCAACCTGAGTAATGCAATATAAGCCAAAGTAGGCCAAATTGCCAAATTCAAGATTCGGAATAGTGCTGCCCAATTTGGAATTTAAGATTGCAAATCTATGCAAATCTACTATTGAAAGACCCAAAAACTTGATGCAAATCGTGTGATCTCAAATGGAGAGTGATTTCTACGCTCGTATCTTTGACGGGAGCTGCGCTGCTTGTGCACTGCTTTTTTCCGCGGTTTGATCATGTCATAAACCACCTTTTCAGCGATGTTTGGAAATGGGTGATTGATCGTTTGCAAGAACTCGGCCCCCAGAGGCTTGCCACCCCAGTCTCCCCAGCGAATCAGCGGTGTAGAAAACGGCAATTCTCACCGTAGCTGCAGGAACCCCGTTGGTAATCCCGACAAAGTCCGTCGCCTTTGCCCTTGCCCTTGCCCTTGCCTTTGCCTTTGTCGTGCATGCTGTAACTTCCCCGCGACTCATCAGTCAACATACCAGGGGATCCAGCTTCTTCGACGCAAAGCTGGCACAAACACCACAGAATGATGGAGATGCGACCTTTCCCATCTTGCTCTTCGTCGGGCAATGCGTTGATCCCATGCTGCCAAATGATGTTCCTGAGCTGCACTGACAACGTGTCAAAGGAATGAGACCTGATCAATTTCACAAGCCAACGATTGTAAGGTTGCGTCTGAAGGCAAAACAACGTGTCCGTTGACTTCCTCATTTGGTAAAGGATTTGAAATGGGACCTTGGTGGTACAGCACTTGCTATCCGTTGCTATTCCCTCGACCAGTTCAAGGCAGGCATCGCATCACGGCCGAAGTAGAACAACATTCCATTCTTTTGAGGAACGTAGATCAACTCTCCTGTCTTGGCATGACGGAATGCCAATTCGCGAGGAGCACCGAAGGAGATGCCAATGGTGCAGTTTTGGTTGGCAGCCCGTTGCTCATTGAATGCTGCCTTCACTGGTATCTGACTGCTGAAACAGCGACTTCTAGTGCACCAACATGGAACAGCTAACAGTTCTAATATATATATAATCACATGCCATTTCAGGATTAACAGCCTGACTAAGAGAAGTAAAAAGTGCTCATGGCTCAAACACTCGTTCTGATGATTTGCTGATGTTTCCTGGTTGCCGAGCCACAGAGTCATGATGGAAAGGCTTCCAGTCAGATCCATCCCGGTACCAATTGAAACGGGTACCACGATTACGTTCTGCTGCTTGAAAGTATTGACCTGAGTTTCAAAAAAAACACGAGTCACATAAACATTGAATGACTTGATGACTCGACGGTTTCTGCAAATATTACAGTTTTATACAGTTTTCACTCGATTTCAGCTGGATTTCAGGTCGGATTTCCGTTCCGCCCGTTTCGCCCGTTTCGCCCGTTCCGCTGAGGGGCACATTCGCTCCAAGACCTGGCGAAAATCCAAGCGCTGTGACCCCTGTGACCCCTGTGACCCCTGTGACCCCTGTGATGAGAAAAACGGGATCGATCCTCGGGTGTCAGGACAGGTCAGCAGGTCAGGCCTTGGTGTAGGTGGCCGAGCCAGTTGGATTCTGACTCAGCAAATGTGCTCCTTCATGCCACGAGATCCACTCTGCCTAGAGCTCAGAATGTTTCAAGACGTTTCAAGGTGTGAATTCATTATGAACATGAAGAAGTGCAAACAAAGCATGGGACAGTCCAATCTTGCCAAGCCCATAAAAATCCTTTGCAACAATGTGACTAGTGCACTTGAAAACCTCCTGGGAGATGGAAGAAGGACTGAAGAAGGAAGAAGTCTGAGTCTCACAGCACGTGGCAGACAAAAATGACAAAAGAAAAGTCTAAGTGGTTTTGCCTTTTAATCCGTGCCTTTCGATCACCGTTTGCTTGACTCTGGCGCATCTCCTGAAGGCAAATCACGCAGCTTGGAACTTGGAACCTGGAACCTGTCCAAAGGTTCAGTGGGGACACTGAGCGCAACTAGGAAAAAGAGATGCAAATCTGCCCATTTTGCCAGCCTTGATGAGAGTGTAGTATGTGTCCCAATCATCTTCCTGCAAGAAATACATGAATGGCATTTAATAAGGCATTGAATAAGGCATTGAATAATCATGAACACACGGAGCTTTCGAACCAGGCTTTGAATTGCTCCTGATGCAGCGACCCAAACAGTAAAAATGTCTCCTTGCAAAAGAACTCTGGCACAATAATGACATCATCATGCTTCACCGGTGCAGCATAGCGTTTGGACGTAGGCACCTGGGGCATCGGACTTCGAAGTCTCTAAGTCTCCGTGACTCACGTGGAGCACTTCCAACTCTCTCCAGGACGGTACTGATTTCACCAAGGTACTGTGATGACTCTCATGGATGGCCGCGCTGGCCAGGATGCAATCTGCTCACAACCACCTTTGTCCTCCTCACCATGAGAAAACTTGCAGTTGTCACCGAAGTTGCAGCGGCCAAAGCGGAAATCTCTGCATGGTCCCTCCTGCAGTACGAGATTCAGGTGTCATGCTTCGAGCACGAGACAGAGTATCCCAAACGACTACTTCAAGAAAACGAGCACAACATGCCAACAAGCACCATCTCACGCTGGACAGTGCAGGAATGAAGTCATCAAATGGATAAATATGTCTACGCTATTCTACAACCCCTTCCAACATGTTAGATATTTAGATACTGTTAGATACTGTAGTACCTGACCTTAGACATCAGACTCTAAGACTCAGAACACAGACTTCAAGGTGTCCTTGGTGGCAGCAGACACAGAGCTAGCCAGTTGCTCTTCTTCAACTGCCTTTCTGCTTCTACCCCACAGCGACACCAAAATGTTCATGCCGCTGGGAACTTTGGACTCTCCCGCATGCCACTTGGTATCAACATCACATCCAAGAAGCATCAAGGTGCCATTTTCCTGCGGAAAGTAGAGAACTTCACCAGTCCGAGAACGTCTGAAGGCCAGCTCACAGGTAGCTCCCAAGGACAGGTGCAGCATAACTTGGTCTCTTGCATTTTTATTCCCGAAACCAGTCGAACGAAGCTCCATGGCCGGGCCGCCACCGCTCGGGTGCCATCGGATTTGAACAAGGGCATCTTCGTGCTTCACTTGAAAATATTGACACATGCGTGCAGTCAAACTCTTGACGGCTGGGATCTCTTTAGGATCCAGCTCTTCAGATTTCTTAAGCTCTGCAAGGACACGCTTCGCGACACTTTGGTCACCAGCATCACATATCAACTCAGGCACCACAACCACATCATCAGGCTTGGTGTTGGCACCAAGCTCATGGCCTTTCCGACCATACACAATTCGCATGGCAGGTCGAACTAGTGTGGATCGAGGATCAAACGAGGCCGTGTTACGGCCATGCAAGCCTTTGATGCCCATGGCAGCTTTCTGAGCTTTGCCAAGCTCAGCCCCTGGATGATATCGTGGATCATCACTCAATTGAGCAAGGCGCTTGTCTTTGTCAAAGCCAGGACGTGGCAAAGGTTGCAAGGAGTCACGGGAGTCACGCTCAGAATCGCGGCGATCTTCTTGCTCGCGCTCCCAACGATTTCTTGACACTTTCTCACGAGGCTCACGAGGCTCATGTCGCTCCTCCTCCCTAGCGCGGCTCCAGCGGTTGGGCATCTCCACACGCTCCACACGTCGTCTGCTTCGATTGGCAGTGGCTACAGGGCGTCTCTCACTGTCGCTCCGCCGGTCGCGTTTCCGGTAGCGACTGCGGGAGCGCGAACGATGCCTGTTCATCACAACTTTATGATCCTCAGCCAGACTCGAGCCTGCACGGCTGCAGGAAAATAAAAGTGCTGCTATAGTTTGTCAGGCAAGGGATGCTAGCTGTGAAACGAGAAAAAAAATGTGTTCTTACTGTGATCAAAATGTTGTCCATTCTGTTGAATCCACTTGCCTCAGGGTGGACACTTGTCTGAAGTACAACGTGTGTCGGCCTACCCCCAAAATCAAGGCACCCTGACTGCGCCACTGAGCTGCAACACCACCAAAAGGGCCCTGCGCACAGCTTCACATCATGTCATTCAACACCTTCAACCTCTTTTGCTTTACAGATCTTTATAGAAGATTGATCATAAAATTTGAGGCAAACGTGATTAAGTCTTGTGCACATGTTTTGGGTAGAGCAGAACCTGCTAGTCTCAAAAAGGAATCATCTACGATGTACAAGTAAGAATCATTTCTGAATGCAATAGAAGCAAAATCTGAAGTGCAAAGGGAGTGACCCAGCCTGAGGGTGCTTGGAGACCGAGCAACCTTGAAATAAAGGAGAGCTTGACAAAACAAAGAGAGAGGATGGTGTAAAGAACTGTGAACAGAAAACATCAGAAAACTACCTGTCTCTGTTGAGATCAAATTCTTTGGGCAAAAGGGGTGAATCAACCATCTGGTGTCTTTCCTGCTGTTCTGGGCGGCTGGCCATCAGGCCCATGCTTGCATTGAGCTGATTCTCGGGTTGGCAAGGGGCCACCCTCTTGAGCCAAAAAACAGATAAGAACATTCACCTATACAAAGCCTATATAGACTTATTATTCATATATCATATATCCATATTTAATCGTGTATATAAGTATATATATAGTCTAAGATGCATGGGTTGATCAGGTAAAAGGAGTTGTGAAAAAAAAGAAACTGTAGAAAGTGGAAGGTGCGGTGAAAGACAGCAATCTGTCAGAGTCAGCTCTCTCCACTCGCAGTCACACCAAATAAACGCGGATTGAGCAATCTGTCCCACGCTGAACAAACAAGAGCTCTGGCCTTCACTGCCGCCAAAATTCTTCTCGTTTTCCTCCCACGCTTGTCGTCACTGACTCTAAAAACACTTGCTGGCTCACAAACCGTCTCGATTATCAAATTATAAGCAGAACTTCACTGGAGAGCCATGCTCAACAGCTCTGGTTGTGTCTGATCCTGTCCTCTTCTTGTTGACCTGCATGCGCAGCAGCTGCCACTGCCTGTGGAGCCCACTGCCAGGCATCAAACAAGTCCTGTGGGGTGGCCATCCACAGAATCAAGATGCGATAGCAGCCGTACAAAATGAAAAATTAACGGCATAAAAACATGTAAACAATGCGTAGAGTGTGATCTTGAAAGGCCTGTCCCGGAGCTTGCCATAGTTCCCAAGTCCTCAGGAAAGAGGCCTTCCACCTCCATACCGCGCGCAATGGCACCAGGAGGGGCAGCCTGCCATTTGAAGCTGACAGTTGACCTTGACAACTTTGGACTCTGCTGGAAATCTTCAGCCTGCAACCAAGTGAAAGCTCGGGTTTCGCCAGCCCGCGCACCCACTTCAACGGACCTGCCAAGTCACAGAATGGGCAGCAAAAGCCAGGAAGTTTGTGCACATGCATATTCAAGCTTTCCTACCTGCAACCTACATATCATTTCTAAGTGAAACGAAAACAAGTGAACGAGCCAAATCGTGCAAGGTGTGAAATGGCTGAATCGCAAACCCTGTGACCAGCACAGCTGACCTTCCTTCTGTTGTGGTCCGAAACCTCAAATGACGTATTTCCAGACTCACATCAAGAAACACAAAATAATTGCATACTCCAACAATGCATTTTCCTACCGATGTGGATTTTTGAGGCAGGGAGCTTTCTTAGTTCCCGCAAACCTTCGCCACCAGGAACTTCCTCGCAGCTCAAGATTGCAGAACATAGCAATCTCTGTCGAGCCACATAGTTCTATGTACGATCCAGTAACATCAGTAACCCGCAAACACTGCAGTGGCTTTTCAAATGCTACGGACGCGCCATGTGCGTCCTCAATGCAGCGTACTACCACCTCACAGAATCAAGAGCAGAGTCACCAAACTTTGCAAGGAATTTTTTTCAAGGAATCCTTGTCACTTAGGAGACGACACAACACTGTCGCGGCCATCTTTTTGCAGCCGCACACCTTGCGCCGCATCACCGAAATTTGTATGACATGACCCACGGATACCCACGGACTACCACACGCTTTGACCATGCGAAGCCACGGCTTGTTGGATTAGGTTCAAGACTGTAGTGAGTAGAGCCGTCGATTGTCCAAAGCAAACCTTGCTGGCCAATGGTGGGGCATCAAGACATAATATCATACAACGTGCAAGCCTGCATGCGTGCCAAGTTCTAGTTTCCACCAAAAAGATACCCTACTTTGGAAAGTCTCTGAGTCATTTTGCGACCAATTCCCCAGCAATGACTAGACAAGAAAACACCAAAACCGGTCGCCTCTATTCAACATGATCCGCCTGTAACGTAATCCCATCCCCCTGAGAGTATCGAATAGCGAAACAATCATCTACTAGCAAACCTGGGGTCCTATGGGGTGTCTATTCTTAGATTCTTGGGAACCAATACGTTCTCAGCTCCAGACCAGGCCCGCATGCCCAAGAGTTGATCCCCGTTCGCATCACGTTCGGCCTTACAGTTGCGCTGGGAACACGAGCAGCATTTCACAGCTCACGCCTTGGTTTCCAAGACTTTAGGATAGTTCTGGAGACTTCATACGGCGAAGCTTTGAACTTAAAACCTGAGTTGCTTCTTGTGGGAAATTCCAAATCATGTCCAAATTACTTCAAACTTTCAAAACTTTCAAATCGCCTTCTGATTCGCCATCCCAACTGTCAGGCCTCCCCATCTGGCCGCCGAAGCTTGGGCAGCCAAGAGATCACCCGAATCGCAGGGAAGGGTGGCACCAAAACCTCTGTGTTTCATGGCATGATTCAAGGTGATTCCAGGTGATTCAATGGTCCAATGATTGATTCATGACAGAAAAGTCTTCTTCAAACGGGGCCATAAATCTACATAAATATACTTTGTATAATCTATTCAATCTATTCATGTTGAATTATTTGTTGATATTTCCACGTGTTAGCCAGAACTTTACATTGCGCACTTGTGATGCGACTGGGCTTCTCGCCACATCGTAGACTGGGACTCCATCAGCCGCATCCTCGGAGGCTGCGCCTGCAAAGTGTCGATCCTGTGGCAGACAGCGAAGAAGTGGCTTTGTTTAACAGGGGACACCCAAATCGATTGGTTCATCCCCATTAGTTCTGTTAATATATCCCCATCAATTGGCTATCATTGGGGGTATATGCATGTATATGCAGTATACTGCATAGCGTATACCGTATACCCTATTTTCAGACAGGCCCAAAGAATCACTAGGGTGTACAAAAAAGTCTGGTGCGTCGGCCACATGAACCTCATATCAATTCGAACCCTCCTGCAATGGCGCTTCAAAGACCTGCAAACACACAGGATGAGGACGAGCTGATGGCACACATTTCTCAGCCAAAAAGGACGAACTTCTCTCGCAACTTACTGAGCCCACCCCTTCTCAACAGAGGCCGTGTATTCCTGGCCTCGCAAGCAGAGTCCTTGATCAAGTGCCCGTCCTTGGTGCATCAAGTGCATCATGTCGGGTGGCTCTTCGCATGCACTCCTTTTCATACACAGAATAAACCCAGAGGCAAACAAAAAAATACATGGCCTGGCTTTGTTGGCCAATTAGCAAGGACATGACCATCTCCATCTCAGAGTACATCCAAGAAAACAGACCAATTTGCACCATTTAACCTGGCGAACTTGAGAAGCAAACTCGTCTCAACACTTCAGCCCAAGGGAGTTGACACATTTAAAGAGGTGAACAAAAGAACACTTCAGACCTGATCGTGAGGTGAACTTTGGGGCCTTGAAACCCATCAAGATCTCCCTTGACTTAGAGATACCTAGATATCTAGAGTTCTAGAGAATCCAGACAGGTCAAGTTCGCTTCGGACCATCCCAGCTCAAATGATGCTGTCTAAGACGCCCGAAAGTGCGGAGCGATCCGAGGCTGTGAGAAACGGATGTTCAGTGGGTTGATCAATCGCCACCGTCCTCAACAAAACCAGTGGGGTATGTGGATCAAACTCACTAGATATATCTAGATGGTCTAGATGTGTCAAGAGAAAACCAAGTGGCCCGCTTGTTTCAAGGAGTTTCGAACGAAGACCCCTTTGCTCTACCGAATCATTGAGGTACGGGCCTTCCTCACGCGGCCCGGGCATTTTCACACAAAAAATGTCTAACTGAAATGCAGTTCTTTGAGCATAATGCTGCAATTGAAGAACCCTTCAGCACTTCAGCGGTGAAATAAGACATGTTCTGGAACTGACCAGGACCCAACTGCAAGACCAAAATTCCATTTTTTTTCAAACATTGTTGATCTTTGGGACATAAAGAAATGCCATCCTCTTTTCGATCTGCTTGGTCCGTCTGTCTCACATCCACGAAACGTTGTCAGGAATGGGTATACTGGGCAGACTCACACAATCACATTAGGGGCGTCACAGAAATCTCCGCAGTTTGTCTTCCTGCACGGTGGCATGACACTTTTGTGCCACGCTACGTTGTGACGCTGTTTTTTTCCTTATCTTTGCAGCCACTTGTGTGCACAATAGAACGCCAGAATATCAGAATTGCACGCAAACCTGAAGCCAAACATGGCATCACAGAAGTCCAGGTTGTACCCCTCAACCGTTTACTACAAATTATATATAGACTATATAGCTGCTCTTCTGCCTTTTTCCTCTGCATATCCTTTGGTTTTGTTCTGCTGCACGGGGCATATTTGCCATGTGCCTTCTCCCTGAGACCATTCATCCCAGGGGGGGTCGGGTTTGGGCAGCTTGAGCAGAATGAGTCAACGTTGATGTCGCAGCTACTGTCAGCTGCTCTTCTGCCTTTTTCCTCTGCATATCCTTTGGTTTTGTTCTGCTGCACGGGGCATATTTGCCATGTGCCTTCTCCCTGAGACCATTCATCCCATCTTTCCCATCAGTTTGCATCTGAAACAATTTGTACCAAGCAGATGGAGGAACATGGATTCGCTGCAAGTTCTTCATAGATTCCAGGAGGGCAGGAAAAGAAGAAGCCATAGCAAGGATTCTTTCTTTCAGGTCACTGGACAGGTGAGGAAAGTAAATCGTGGCTCCAACCTCCTGCACATAGATCTCCATTGTGCGGGGGGCTAACCACCTTCCCCTGCGCCTGACCAGCTCTGCATCCTCACTAATCATCATCAAAAAAGTTGCTCCACCTGCACGCAAAGAACCCAGGTCAAGACATCGACTTGACTCTGAACGTTGATGTGGCAATCCAATTCCTCTCAGCAGTTGTTTGAACCTAGTACGAAGCAGCTGAGCCGAAAAGGGCCAAAGTCTCTCTTCTGGTTTCAAACCGGCAAAAGCTGATGTCACAAGGTCAACCAGATCTGCATAGTCCAGTCGAGCTACCTGATGACGAGCAGCCCGATACCTCGTCTTAGGTTCTTGCACACGTAGGAAAACAGAACTTGAGGTGTAGCCAACATCAGGAGGCAGCACAAGGTCTCTTCTGTAAGCCTGCAGAACTTCTCCAATCCTACATACTGCCCCCCATGATAGAGCCAAAATGCCAGCAATGGTCGGCCAGCCCCAAAGAATGCAAGCGCTCATCAGTCCAAGAAAGACCTGAAACGGGCATGCTGTGTGATGTTCACCTGGTTCTTCGCGTAACCAGCTGAACGCAAGATCCCAAGCGCCTGTCAGCATTCTTCTGATCGTGGGACGGGCTGCCGCAACTGCATTTATCGTTTCCGAAAAATGGCTGTATGGACGGCCTGAGTCATACAATGCAAGGCCGTACTCAACCAGCTTTGAAACAACTCCTTCAGGGTTCGTGTAGGATTTCTCCAGAAGTTCAGTTAGGCTAATCCCCTTACTCGTGAGCCACGCACCAAAATTTTCCAGCAGCTTGTCACGGTTTGATCGTGTCAAAGGTTGCACAGGCCTTCCTGAGTGCAACGGCTTGACAGATCTGGCTGCAGCTCGTCTCTCATCGTCTCGATGCCGAGGGTTCATGCCATGGCTGTAGCTAACGAGCAGTCCGAAAACTACGAGACCTAGGCAAAATCCAACTACACTTGGGGGACCTTCACCAGGGAAGCCAAGGGTTGCATCAAAATCCAAGACATGATGGTAAAAGTCCACAGGAGGCGAGCTGGAGCGAGTTCTGGGGTGGAGTATGGAGAGGCTGGCATAGCGCAGAGAGTGCACAGAGCAAAGTCCAAGAAAAAGAGAAGTCCAATTCGAAATCCATCGTTTCATGCGGGGGAGCTCTGCCAATCTGAAGAGACCTTCCTGGTCCAGATCGTTGAGGCAAGAGGGCCGAGGGATAGACTCTCGCAACGGACATGAACGTGTTGGGTCATCAGCCACATTAAGTCTTGTTGGGACAAAGTGGATGGAGATGAAAATTCCAAAGGCCAGAGAGATAGCCATGATTTTTCGGAGGAGAGGAGCAAGTGCTTTTGATGAAGAGCGGCCCTTTGCAACAGCTCGCATGACCACGTAAGAATCAACAAGCAAACAAATCCTTCCTCCTCCTTTTCTGGCTGCCCGCTTCAAAGCCTGAACAACTGATGCCATCTCCAAAACATTGATGTGCGATGATCCCGTCCACTTCCAAAAAGAACCTACTGACCACTGCTGCTTCTTGATAACCTCATTCACAAAAATGCTCTCAAGCCCCTCGAAATTGACTCTGTGCTTTGCTGAAAAATCTGCTTCTGCTTTCAAATGCCGGTGAAAAAGATCTGCCAGAGCAACCGCTAAACCCTTACAGTAAACTGCGCTACCTTTGGTCAACTGTCCTTGAACCCTGACATGTGTATGGTCGCGCCTGCAAGGCCTGCAGATGCTCTTTGCTCTCATGTTGCATGTCAGAAACTTGAACTCCTTTTGAAACTCACTTCCAAAAGAGCAGGATGCAGTGAAGGTTTCCTCAACGTTTGGCAGGCTCAAAAGAAAAAGCCATTCCCTGAGCCATCCCATCTTCGATCTCCTAGGAGTCTCCATCAATGCAATGACATAGGCATGGGCTGCAGCCAACATCAATGTCAAACATGCAAAGGCAAGACGGTTCCCATACCAAACTTTTGGGACCCTCTGGTTCCAGCCTCTTGGCACTCTGTAGCTTCGACATGCTGGATGAGCGGCGGCAGAAAATGTCGTGCAGGGGGGCTCCAAAGCCAAGGCCCTGACACGCCGATTCTGCACTAAAAACAAAAGCCATTCCAAAGTTCTCAAATCGACCAGGTTGTATTGCTTGGAGTACGTGATGTCAATGATGGGACCCACCGTGTACCCCAAGGATGACATCTCTTCTGAAATAACTCCAGCTCCACCGCAAATCTCTATGACGTCAAAGAACTGTGCCAGGGGTCTGCTCAAAGGCAACTTCTGGTCGGTCTCTGCTGCTCCAAGGTCATGCCAGTCTTCCTCATCCCATCCACCAGCTTCTTGCACAACCCGCTTCTGCCACGGATCCAGAAATGAATGGCCACCCTTGAAATCTCCTGCTTGCCAAAGGGGCATAGCAAGTCCTGGAGAAATGATAGACTCACAAAATGCACCCTTGATGTTTGACGCATCTGAAGCATAGATCCACTTGTGAAAGGGGGCCAAAATATCTGATGTTGCAATTGGAAGCAGAACTGCGCTCAAAATGAGTTCATTGGCTGCTCTTCGGCTGAGTGGATGAGTGCGGGGCTGATCTGGCTGCAGTTCTGTTGCCGGAATGACCTTAAAGAGCTCCTCCAGCACAGCCATGGAACAGCGCCTGAAGCAAAAAGCCGACACAAGTCCTCCAAGCAGTGAAGCATGTAGTGCATCCGAAGTGCACGGCAAAGCGGCAGCTTTGGCGGCAATCCATGAGAGGGCCAGTCTTTTTGAGGCTGGGCACCCTACTGGAAGAATACCTCCAGCAACTGTGGAAGCCCGGGAATCAACTTCAGCTCCTACTACAACTCCACACTCAGCATCAACCACATCTTTTGGGTCGGAGCCGGCAAGATTGGCGTCCTCATAGCACTGCTTTGCCTGTCGGAAAACATGATAGGCCCTGCTCTTGGGTGCAGAGGGCTTGCCAAGGTCCCCAGCTGTCACCGGTGACAGTGCAAAGAAATCATCTATGCATAGGCCTTGGTAAACCTCAGCAGGACGCGCCAGACGGTCTGTCATCAGTCTGCCTTTGTCAGGCAGAAGAGAATGCTCCTGCAAGAAGCCCACATGAGCCGAGATGCCAAACTCAACCCCAAGGTGATCACCCTGCAGGATAGCACGAAATGCACCATAGACATCAGCATCAGGATTGGTGGGCAGCCTCAGCGGACGATGGCCTCCCAGTTGGTCGCCATGCACCGTACGGTCAATGGGGCACAAGCTAGCTTGGGCTTTCTGCATATATCTCTTGTAGGCTTCAAGGTGAGCAAACTGCCGCAAAGGCAAGGCCGGCCAAACTACATTGGAGCGGCTTCTCTCATCAGAAACTCCAATCTGGTGGTAGTAGTCAGAACGGTCTGTTACACACAGCTTGACACCACAGCCCTCTGGGATGCAAAGTCGCCCAATCAGGGAACCAATGGGGAGAGCGCTGGACGGGCCAGAAATCCTGGCCTCCCATCCGTTCCTCTCTCTCCTGTCGCCGATCTGGCGATCCCATTCTGCTGATTTGAACGCGTTGAAAATCTTGACCCTGCCAGAATCTCCTGTTGTGATAGACTCCTTGGGGTGCAACGTAAGCAAACCCAACGCATCCCACCTTTCAAACAGCTGCATGACAGTTTCTGGACTATCCACCAAAAAATTTGGAACTCCTCTGTCAAAAACTGGACGATCAAGCTCAATCACCTGGGGCTCTCGAAAGGCCATGTACAGTTCTGGCTCAATGTAGGCTGAGGGGTCCCACTGGCCACGCCCCGAAATCTTGAGGCGGTCAGGCTTCAAATTTGAAAAAGGCTGAAGCTGCGGATGTTCTGAGTTGTCAGCCGGAACTGCCAATTTCTCTTTGACTTCACTGTAAGGGCCCGAGGAAAAGCCCAATGCATCTGCAGCCCGCGCCAGCTCTTTGAGGCGGGTCACTAACTGCAAATTTCGACGACCGCAGCTCGCCACTTCGATGGGTTTGCCATGGTCACACGCCTCTAAGAGCAACCGCAACTTGGAGATGGCCGCAGCTTGAATCTCATTGGGTTGCCTCCTGATCAAATCCAAAGGTGGCAGAGTTCTTGACATAAATGAAAAATTGACAGCGCACACCAAGACATGAAGGGCTCTGTCAATAGCTCTGCTGTGGGCTGAAGCAGCCTTGGACTCCTCAGGGCCAGCTGCAAACCTAACAAAAGGCATGGGCAGCGGAAACAGGGCGGTAGGATGAGCAGGTGGCCCATCCCTTGATATGCAGAGGGTCTTGCTAAGGAAGAAGCCAAAAACTGTGCGTGACTTCAAACACCATCTAGCAATAGACATGCACCAGGTCTCAAAGCTGAAAGAGATATAGGAGGTTCCATTGTCTTGACATCTATTTGGCAAAAGCCGGGTCACCAGAGCACACTGTCCTGACATCCAGGTATGTCAGTTTGTTTTTCTCTGTCAAGACTGCGTCTTCGTTTAAGGCTCCCCGAAGCGTTCCGGGGACAATCCTGAAAAGACACTTGCCTGTATTTCAGCGACTTGGTCACTGTCTTGACTGTTACAGTATATTTATGTATATTTTTTTGAAAAATTCTGTTGCAGTCAAGACGGTGACCAAGTCGCCGAAAAAAACAAGCAGCACAATCAGCGCCCAACATTTGATAACAACGCGCCCTGACAAGGCTAGACTATGGTTATCAAACAAACACCAAACTGTTTTCTGCATATTCTGGTGGGCGCCGTGCCCTGTACACGAAGGAATTGGTGAAAATAGCAGCTGTCGCTTGCCCGTCCCAGAAGCTGTGACAGTTCAAACGGGTTACTGTCCAGTAGTACGAATAGCATGGCGGCACGAAAGGCTGGTTTTTCCATCGAATTGTGCTAGTGGACAGGGGGAGAGAGCATCTGCGAAATATTGGACGCACACAGTGTTGCAACTCTAGAGGCAATTTTTACATTGCCTTTAATGTATTCACCCGTGTTAAAAAGATGCATAGACTGCATTGCGTCCCAGCCGGAGGCCGAGACACCACAAAAGAATTCGAAAGCCAAGGCAAAAGCCAAGGCAAAAGCTAAGGCTTCGCCGCTCTCCAAAGCAAAGCCTTCCCCGGTTCAATCAAAGTTTTCCCCGGCCAAAAGAAAAACTAAGCCTTCGCCAAAAACCAAGGGCAAAGGGAAAGAGAAAGCAAAGGACTCAAAAGAGAAGACCGTGACCACTAAGGGGGCCCAGAAAAAACGGAAAGACGCAGCTGAGGCTGGGCATGGGCATTTTGTGTTGTGTGCGCAGAGTCCAGAACAACAAAGAGACAGGCATGTATATAGATGTATCTATTTTGTGCCTTCATGGATGAGAGAGACCAGCAGTCTTGACATCTGCAGAACCCTTTTCAAGGCGGAGTTTTGCAACAAGCGTGGCAGAAAAGATTTCCAGCAACTTAGCCAGGCCAACTGCTGTCTTGACAGTTGTTTGGGGGTGTTGGGGGTTCCGAAAGTTGTTCCTGCCAAGTTCCTCTAGAGAGATAGGCAAGGTGGCAAGGTGTGGCTGGAGAAGACGCATGGGGTAGAGAAAGGTAAAACTAAGAAACCCTACACAGGTTGATTCCCAATAGAAGCAAAGATTTACACACACACATAAATATATATACATATATATATATGTGTTTTTCTTTCCCCCAAGATATTTTTCCAAAATATCCGGGCGAACAGCGTCACCATGTGGGAGCCATCCTCCCGTTTGATAAGAAAGATCTGACATCAACCGGCAGGCTTCCAACATCTTCGAACAGTTTCGGTTGTAACTACAGTAGTGGGTCTCTCTGTAAAGCCTGCGCAGGGAGCTCAGCCACAGAGATCTGTTCCTCCTACGCAAGCTTCGGAGAAGGCAAAGGGGCACAGGGCAGGTTTGCGTAAACATGTTTTGCTGCTGTCAAGATGCTGGCGGCGTGCAATGTTTAGAGTCCATCAGTGTGTGTTTTTTTGCGCATGTGTTTGCCGATCTGTCTGCCGCGTTGACTTGTGGCAAAGCGTTCTCTGCCACATGCACTTGTGAAGGCTGCTCAAGTCAAGAGCTTTGGGGAATCGAAGGCACGCAGATATTATGGGAGTACAAAGGTGTCAAGACAGCGACATGCTGCAAAGAAAACCATGATATGCTTGAAAGCCTGCAGCGGCATTCCGGCTTTGAGGCACCTACAGCTTCAACAGCAAAATCGAGTCAGCGCGCAGGCGAAACGCACATTTTCACTCTTGAGTCACACGCCTGCCAATCGAAATGAATGTCCATGTTGCAAACCTTTTTTGACGACTCCTGAAAATACCAGCATTTTGTCTCTTAGTCTTAGCCTCAAAAATCAGAATTTCAAATTCGTCACCCTTACAAGGGTGCCGAGTCAACCGGTCGCCTTGTTTTTCCCAATTTCCTATCTCCTTAATTTGAACGCTGTCTTGACAGCAGGAGATTCAAGCAGACCCAGCCCCGACGGAAGCAGCGATGGCCCCAAAGCTTTTGCGAATGGTTTCAGATTAGTTTGGGTGTCACCGTCCTACAGGCTGCACGCCGCATAGCTCAAGCTGACAGGAACTTGCAAGCCGTGGCGAGCAAGTGGAGCCACCGGAGGCAAAGTAAATCGGGAATTTCTTGTGCAAACATCTTTTTTTTGGTACAAGCATTGTGTGTAGTAAGGAGTGCTGTCTTGTTTGTAGTAGAGAATGCTGTCTTGACATGACACCAAGTCACAAACTTGCCAAATAGATGTCAAGACAGTGGAAAAAGTAAATAGATGGATGAATGTATATGCACATATATATATATATATATAAATAAGATATGTATCTATATTTATATATACATATATATATATATGCATATACACTTATACCTATATCTGTATGTATATATATATATTATACCTACATCCCTGTCTCTCTCTCTCTCTGTGTTTTCTTCATTCATTTGGCGGCAGCTTGCACTCAGCTGAAGTTGAGTCGGCCTGCAAAGATTTGGAAAAACCTGACTGTGTGAAGGACTTAAGAGCTGTCTTGGCAACAAATGAGGCGGAGGGCAGCCTCTGTTGCTTTATCTTGGAATTAGTCGTCAGCCTGCCACGAAAAACCAAGGAAGTTCAGAAGCCGGAGTTCAAAAGGAAGGAAACATCAAAAATTCTTCCCTCTACACTCCTTCAAGTTTGTTTGTGACTTGGTGTCATGTCAAGACAGCATTCTCTACTACAAACAAGACAGCACTCCTTACTACAAACAATGCTTGTACCAAAAAAAAAGGTGTTTGCACAAGAAATTCCCGATTTACTTTGCCTCCGGTGGCTCCACTTGCTCGCCACGGCTTGCAAGTTCCTGTCAGCTTGAGCTATGCGGCGTGCAGCCTGTAGGACGGTGACACCCAAACTAATCTGAAACCATTCGCAAAAGCTTTGGGGCCATCGCTGCTTCCGTCGGGGCTGGGTCTGCTTGAATCTCCTGCTGTCAAGACAGCGTTCAAATTAAGGAGATAGGAAATTGGGAAAAACAAGGCAACCGGTTGACTCGGCACCCTTGTAAGGGTGACGAATTTGAAATTCTGATTTTTGAGGCTAAGAGACGAAATGCTGGTATTTGCAGGAGTCGTCAAAAAAGGTTTGCAACATGGACATTCATTTCGATTGGCAGGCGTGTGACTCAAGAGTGAAAATGTCCGTTTCGTCTGCGCGGTGACTCGATTTTGCTGTTGAAGCTGTAGGTGCCTCAAAGCCGGAATGCCGCTGCAGGCTTTCAAGCATATCATGGTTTTCTTTGCAGCATGTCGCTGTCTTGACACCTTTGTACTCCCAAAATATCTGCGTGCCTTCGATTCTCCAAAGCTCTTGACTTGAGTAGCCTTCACAAGTGCATGTGGCAGAGAACGCTTTGCCACAAGTCAACGCGGCAGACAGATCGGCAAACACATGCGCAAAAAAACACACACTGATGGACTCTAAACATTGCACGCCGCCAGCATCTTGACAGCAGCAAAACATGTTTACGCAAACCTGCCCTGTGCCCCTTTGCCTTCTCCGAAGCTTGCGTAGGAGGAACAGGTCTCTGTGGCTGAGCTCCCTGCGCAGGCTTTACAGAGAGACCCACTACTGTAGTTACAACCGAAACTGTTCGAAGATGTTGGAAGCCTGCCGGTTGATGTCAGATCTTTCTTATCAAACGGGAGGATGGCTCCCACATGGTGACGCTGTTCGCCCGGATATTTTGGAAAAATATCTTGGGGGAAAGAAAAACACATATATATATATATGTATATATATTTATGTGTGTGTGTAAATCTTTGCTTCTATTGGGAATCAACCTGTGTAGGGTTTCTTAGTTTTACCTTTCTCTACCCCATGCGTCTTCTCCAGCCACACCTTGCCACCTTGCCTATCTCTCTAGAGGAACTTGGCAGGAACAACTTTCGGAACCCCCAACACCCCAAGCAACTGTCAAGACAGCAGTTGGCCTGGCTAAGTTGCTGGAAATCTTTTCTGCCACGCTTGTTGCAAAACTCCGCCTTGAAAAGGGTTCTGCAGATGTCAAGACTGCTGGTCTCTCATCCATGAAGGCACAAAATAGATACATCTATATACATGCCTGTCTCTTTGTTGTTCTGGACTCTGCGCACACAACACAAAATGCCCATGCCCAGCCTCAGCTGCGTCTTTCCGTTTTTTCTGGGCCCCCTTAGTGGTCACGGTCTTCTCTTTTGAGTCCTTTGCTTTCTCTTTCCCTTTGCCCTTGGT
Source organism: Cladocopium goreaui (assembly GCA_947184155.2). Taxonomy (NCBI): domain Eukaryota; class Dinophyceae; order Suessiales; family Symbiodiniaceae; genus Cladocopium; species Cladocopium goreaui. The sequence continues at coordinate 661,802 of CAMXCT020000546.1, read as the reverse complement.
TTTTGGCGAAGGCTTAGTTTTTCTTTTGGCCGGGGAAAGCTTTGATTGAACCGGGGAAGGCTTTGCTTTGGAGAGCGGCGAAGCCTTAGCTTTTGCCTTGGCTTTTGCCTTGGCTTTCGAATTCTTTTGTGGTGTCTCGGCCTCCGGCTGGGACGCAATGCAGTCTATGCATCTTTTTAACACGGGTGAATACATTAAAGGCAATGTAAAAATTGCCTCTAGAGTTGCAACACTGTGTGCGTCCAATATTTCGCAGATGCTCTCTCCCCCTGTCCACTAGCACAATTCGATGGAAAAACCAGCCTTTCGTGCCGCCATGCTATTCGTACTACTGGACAGTAACCCGTTTGAACTGTCACAGCTTCTGGGACGGGCAAGCGACAGCTCATGAAAAACCATTCAACTTCACTACACGTCGCTGATAAACTGTTCCTGCCACATCACAGTCTTACACAATTAGACCTTCAACATGCCTCACACCTCAGTACATGAAAACGGGGAATTGGCCACCGTCTTGACTGCAACTGATTTTGCCCCTTTTTTCGAATTTCCTTCCGAGCTATGTTTTTTGCAATTCTGGGACACTGTCTTGACATCAATTTACCCCCATTTTGTGCCAGTGCTATTTTCATTGTCTTGACATCTACGTTACCCCCCTACTTTCTGTTGCAGTCAAGACTTTGGAACCTCGTATAGTTGAAACATCCCCTTCTCGTGCAAAGTTCTCCAAGACCTCATTCTGAAATTCAGTTCTCACGCCCGCAGGATTTGTCACCTGTGAACCTGAAACCATGCACGGCAGGCGATCTTCAGAAGACAGAGGGGAGCCAATCACTGGCTGCTCATTGCGAGCTGCTCTGTCTGAGTCGCCATCTGTACTATCATACTGAGCCTGTTGGACACCACAAGAACTGCTTGCCCCGCTTAAAGCGCTTAAAGCTCCAACAGCAGGTAACGAGTGAGGCAGCTGGCCCCTATCCGGATCCTGACAACAGCGGTCACTTGGACTTGTGCAATCACCAGACACGGGAGCAGCTGCGCCACTCATTTGCTGTCCTCTGTCGAGGCTGATGCCGCATTCTGAGCTCCTTTTCCCCCTCGGCCCGGCCGGCGTTTGGGGTTTGGCTTTGGAGCTGCTCCCTCCTCCGCCTGAGCATTCTTTCCTCCTCCCAGCACCTCGCTTCGTTTTCCCTGCAGGACCTCCGCCTCCTTCAAATAGGCCAAAGCCACTGTTGTCCACTGATGCGGGCACAACGGAGCAAAAGGTCTCCTGGCCCCTGTCGCTGTTTGGCCCCTGTTCAGCCACAAGTTTTGAGGCGGGTCGTCCAAGAGCCGAAGGAGCCACGCCAAGTTCCAAACATTCCGATCCAAACTGGCCTGTTCCACCATAACTGCAGTCAAGGCGAGATGATCTCGCACGAGGGCCAGATCTCCCGCAGCTGCTGCGTCGAAGGCGTAGCCTAAGGACCACTGAACCATGCCCAACTCTCGACTCTGGCCGTAACCCCCATAACGCTCGAGGTATGCCAGAAGGGAGATTCCTGCAACTTCTGAAAGATCGGAAGCTGGCCGCGATGTTGGGCTCATACGTCTCTGAATGGCTTGGCAAACTTTCAGGAAGAACTGGCCAGATCCATTGGACAGATCTCTCTGCAGCTTTTCTCGGGCCATGGTGCCCTTGATTCCCGTGGTGGGTGTAGAAGACGACAGATCTGACATAGGATCTGTGCTTGTAGAATGGAAATGGGACATGATGGTGCGTAGCACCTTCGTTTGCTCCAACAAAGCTTGTGCCATAGGGGATCCCAGGTTCTCTGCTTCTGCCATAAGCATAGGGTCTAGGGGCTCGTCCTCCTCCAAAGTCTGCTCTGGTCTCAACGGAGTTGCCGGGGCGATTGAAGGACGTGCCATAGGCGGTGGCCCCAACATACCTGTCAGACGAGACAGGTTCATACAAGGCTCGCCTGAAACCATAGACGAAACTGGCATGGCTGCTTTGCTGGCTCCCATAGCTTTGAAGCCCGGCTGAGGCAATGCTTGGGCTGCCGAGGAAGGTTGAGCTTGAGTCTGCTGCTCTTGCCACATTGCTAATTGGGAAAGCTGTTCTGTGATTTGTGGCAACGTTCCCATGAGCAACTCCACCTGTTCCGCAAGGCTTGCCACTGTGTGCCGCTTGGGCTTGGGCCCTGCGGAAGCTTTTCCTGGCGTGGTAGAACCAGGGCCAGAGGCTTTTGCTTTTGGCGCTGTTCTTGGGGACGGAATGGGTTCTCCTTCCTCCATTGCCGTATAGAAGCCTGTCCTTGCTGCTGTCTCTGTGGCTAACCAAGCGTGGATGGCTTCTAAAAGCTCTGGAAAACTGGGCCTGGCTCTGGAGTCTGCTGGAGAAAAGTGATTGATCAAATCCTCCTCCTCCTCGTCCTCTGGATACGGCTTTACCAAACCGCTTATATCTGGGAGGCTCATATCTAAGGCCATGACTGTAACCAACTCCCCAGGATCCATGATGACCCCATCTGCTGTAAAAGTCACCAAAGGAACCGAAAACACGTTGTGGGGCCCAATCAGAGGCTCTGATCCATCTTCGGGAAGCATTGAAAACTGCAACAAACTGCCTGGTTCGATGACTTGATCTGGAACTACAAGCATCACCCCTCCAAACCTTCTCATCACGACGTAGGCTTGAATGGAATGAACCAGAACAGTAGGCCCGGGAGGCCATGATAGCAGCACCCTGATTGGAACTCCAGGGTCGGCTTCCACGCTGAGATCTAAGGCTGAAACTGGTGCGGACATGGCAAAGGAATGCCGTAGCTGGCACAGTACACCTCTGCTTCTGCAAGTGATGCAAATCCGTGACAGATAACGTCCTCAGTAAATCTCTTTGTGATTCTTGCCAAATCTGATGCCCTTGCCACTCGTGTTGGTGACTGCAATCCTGGAGCCTGGATGATGATGTAGACGGCAGGTCGCAAATCAAAGGGGAGAGAAGCTCGAGGAACTCTGATGCGCTTGCGCTGGCACAAAGACGCCCAATATCCGGCCTCCCAGGCCCTCTTCGCACGATACTCTGAGGAGTAGTTGCCTCCTGACAGTCTGGAGCAAAGACCCTGCAACCTTTCTGGACAAGGAGGCAGCAGCTCAGCAAAAGACTCGTAATCACCAAACTCCACGCGATCTTGCCTCTGGTGAAGATCCGAAATGGAGGGGTTGGCAGGCCCTGCCCTTGGGCTAATGACTTCCCAACCACCCTGTTCTCGCCGTGCTGAATTGGACCCCTCGATGGCAATGCTGAGCCTTTCAATGGCCCGGACAAGACTCGAAACGTCTTGATGGCTGTCACTCATTGAATGAGGGCTGATAGCCCTCAAGTCTCCTCCTGGCTCTTTCAGTCAAAGTGATCAGAGATGAAGGGACACGGGGGACAGGAGTTGATGAATGAGGAAGGCCAAAAATCCAAAGCCAGGCAATGAAAGGAAGGCAGCAGCCGCAAATGAGTCCAAGAAGGTAGGCAGCAAAGAGACCAGGAAGGGAACTCCCACCGCAATGATAGGGACACCCCAAACCCCAGAAGTTGGTAGACAAGGCTTCCCTGGCTACCCCTCCAAACTGCACTAGGAAACTAGTCCAACTCATCAGCTTGAGCAGAATGAGTCAACGTTGATGTCGCAGCTACTGTCACCCAAAATTCAAAGGACCAAAGAGTCACATTGCAGTGAAACCTTCAATCCCACTTTGACAGGCCTTCTGATTGCATCGTTGGCAGTCGGAAGGCCTCTGGCAGCACACAAACAACACAACGACAACTATGTTTGTATCTTTGCAATAAAACCATGCTGCAATATTTCAGAGTTGAAATAGATCATGAATGCCACTAATGTTTTTTAATTCCTCCTTCAGGCTCAGACAAGCAAGGTGCAATCCATGGCATTATTGCCTGGTCACCGGTCAGTCAAAACATGATGAATCAAATTTGCCTGAGGTACCACACATCATATTGCTGAGACATGTCCTTTCTATTACTATTTGGTAAGCGGCAAGCCAGTATCAACTACACCACAGGCAAAATCAGGTGTGTTGCTTTCTTGGGCGATGCGGTCGTCGTTGAGGCTCCTGCATGGAACTGTACATGTTCAGTTCAAAGACTGGCACTTCACTCACAAATCATTTTTCGCAGCAGCATGCAATTAAAATCAACAATTAATTTGCAATTTACCTGCGATTTGTTGCTCCTGAACTTGGACTTGGTAAAGCATCGGGAGCAACATTGGGCTGTCCCGCCAAAGGGGCAGCTATGGGAGCCTGCTGCATTGCAAATTCAGGCGAAAAAAAAACGACGCAGGTGACGTCGATCATGTCATGTTTTTCCACACTCCAAAAAATGATACCGCCTTCTTGATCAACACTGTGATGTCAATGGGTACGCTATCCTTTGAAGGTTGCTGCACCTGACAAGTTGACAAGTGATGATTATGTTTTCACCAAGAATACATGTTCACTCCAGACTGTATATAATTGATCCCAAACCGGATGCATGTTTTTGGCAAAAAAGGAAAACGGCCTGAATGTCAGTCAACGCAAATGCTGATTTGAACCTGAATTTCAGCTTTGCATCCACTACAAACATGTTCACCCATGTCTACTCGCTGCAAAATACCACACGGAAACAGGCATGTCAAATCTGCCAATTTTTTCCAACTGCAGTCTGTCTATTCCGTACAGGCCGAGTTTCTGTGGCCATTGGACGCCAAATTGTTGGCAGTTCAAACGCATTGCGCTGTCTGAATTCAGTCAAAAAATGGAACCATATTTTCAAATTATCCATGATGCACAAAAGTTGGCCGCATGGCAAAATTTGTGTACTTGTTTCATTCGGGTCTAAAGGTCAAAGGTCTTCAAATTTTACTATTTGCAATTTAATGCCCGGCACGAACAAACATTGTGAAAAGTGGTTGTCAATCATTGATTTCACATGAAAATTCATCGTGAGGGGAGCAATGCACTGCGCATAACATGAAAAGCAACCAATGCCATTTGAGTGCACTGTTCAATTCCACCAAAGCTGTCTTTGGAATCTACCATGCCAAAATTTTAGATGTCCACTACATGATTTCAAAAACATAAAAGAATGATTTGCCAATCCATCTTGTACACTCATGACCTATATTTTCCTGTTCTCATGGACGCCCCACATTTGTTGAATTGCCCGTTTGTTTTGTTTCCAGTCATTCTTGGATTTTGGATTTCAACGATAAAAGAAACTACATGCCTGTCAATGTCACCCAAAAGGTTTGTGGGCGTGTCCAACTTTCAAGCATCAAACGATTTTGTTAACCATCCGTTTGGCCACCATATCACCAACAACATCAACATCGGTTTTCGACAAAAAAAATTGGCGACAGCAATATCCATTGTCACAATGTCCTCAATCAACATGTTTTCCATCGATAATATTTCGTTGATTTTCATGCCCATGACGCCATCAATTTTCCATAAAACGACCGGATGACCCCACAAACACTTTTGTGCAAGATACACCGCATCCAGAAGGGAAAAAACGATAAATAATACGCGTTTTCTGCGAAAACACCCTCAGAAATACAGGAAGGAAACAGAAACCAGCTGAATAACACAAAATTTGATGCTGCAAAAGTCACATTTTTTTTTGAGCGCAAGACGCCTACGTCATAGGCAGATACTGAATTTGATCACAGCCATGTGGCCATTGAAGTGAAAACATGCTGAAGACTGTTGCCAAGCAGAAAAAACATGTGAGCTACCTATGCAAATCACTGAGATAAGAGCAGATACTACACAAGATCTGCATGACTGCACTGTGGGTAAATGTTTCTCACCCCGCCTTTGCAAAGCACTCTGTGCTGATGCAAGTTTGACACTTACGGGGTGTTGCACCGAATTTTCGTCTATTCATCATCTTCACCTTCGGAATCTGACAAAGCGCTCAGAGATTGCATCATGTTCCAGGTTTCCATTCTAAGTTCAGGTCGTTCGTCGCAAACACGGCAGATGCCCACCATAATTTGTCTACGTTCCACATTCCTCTGCACGACATGTGGGCATCCAGCTTCCATGGCATAGTTCAACTTTTCGGTGATCTGCTGAATCAACCAAAGGGCCATGGCTGATACGGTGGGGCAACTTCTTCTGGAACAAAAGCGCCAGGAGGGTCAGGAGGCAACAAGTTTTCGATTTCAGGTTCGGGTTCGGCTTCTGTGAATGCAACATCAGGTGCTACAACAATGCGACTGAACGCATTGAAGTCACTGTCATGTTTCACAAGGCATTGTGCATTTGCACCGTTTTTCGCATACTTGGTGCGGAAAGTCCATCTCGTTCAAACGTCGTTGTGACACTGTGTAAACATCCATGAGCATTGTTGGAATTGCACAAGTTTCCAACTGTTTAAATTTCACCGACTGTTGAATCCATAACACCCTGCAGGATAGGTGTCTGATTCGTCCAACTCGTGAGCGAAGAAGCACTCGCTTCGCAGCGCTATTGTCAAGAATGATCTTCAGAAGAACCCTTTCTCCAGTGCAGATTTCAACACAAGTACGCAAAAGCAAACCGTCGCATGTAGTGGAGACTGCTGCATGCGCCTCAGCACTGGGCTGCCTCTGGTGGCGCCCCTTGGTCGCTCGCTGTTTGCGTGGCAGCCTGGCACTTGGCAGCATCGAGCGTCACTTTGCGTGGCAGGCATGGCGCTTGGCGACATCGACCATCATTTTGTGTGGCAGACGTGGCACTTGGAGACATGGACGTGCACTTTGCATTGCAGGCGTGGCACTTATGGCACTGGGCTGGCTCTGGTGGCACGCTTGTTGGCGCCGTGATGGCAGGCGTGGCACTTGGCGACATCGACCTTCACTTCAGCCTGTCCTATGACCTTACCAGCACCACACTTTTGCAAATTCCCAATTTCTTCTTTCATTCCTTCAAAACCAAGATCCACATCAAGCTGCATGAGAGAACTATCATCGATCACTTCATCCGGTTTCCACCTTCACACGCCTCAGAACCACCTAGTTTCACCTTCACACATGTGTGGTCCTAACTCATGCATCTTTCCTTTACCTTTGCTCTTCCCAGCTTTCGGCTGGGGCTTCTTTTGCTGTTTCCCTGTTGAACCTTTGGGCTTGTCGGGGCATTGCGCACCAATGTGACCAAACTTGGAGCAATGAAAACACTTCACCTTGCTCATATCGGCCTTGCACTGCTTGGCCGCCCACGACGTCCGCACAAGTGACACTTCACAGTGGTGTTGGGACTTCCCTTTCCTGTCGCAACAGTAGCACTGATCCAAACCCGCACATCTTCGTCCCATTCCCATTGATCATCAGGATCTTCTTCCTGGGCATACTCATTGTAACCTTCCTGATCGTATCCCTACCACTCTTCAGCGGTCTCAGCACCTTCCAGTGCATGCACACCTCGTGCACCTGATGAAGATGGGCCACTCAGCTCAGCAAACATGCGTTGCTGCGTCTCAAAACGCAACGCAGCAGTGCGAAAGTCAGTATAACCATCACCTGCTGCATGCAAAGTGCTGTAAGAACGAACATCATGTGGCAACGAACGCAGAAGCATGATGGTCAAGTCACTTGTTTGCACTTCAAGTCCAACTCTGGACACAGTTGCAGGCAAAGTTTCAATCATCTTGCGAAACCTTGACAGTCCAACGTCGATCTGACGTCACTCACCTGGGTAACACCTGAAGACGCCTTGTACGTCTTTGCCAAAAACTCAGTGCGGAAGAAAGACGCTTCTGCCCTTGAACGCAAAGAAACTCTCTTGCCAACAAACGCAAACCTTCAAAACCACTGGTGTCTCTCGATGCCAAGAACGCTCCATCAACACCAACTCCTTCAACATAAGCTTGCAGCATCGTGTTTCCCCTCGGAAATCTTTGAACGTCTGAATGAGAATTGCAAGAAGACTTCAAAACATAGAAACAGTGAATAGGGTCACAAGCGACCAATGTACCGTGAGAATCGTAGCACCATGCCGTTCTGTCGTTAAAATGTTCTCCAGTCCAGAAAGTGTTCTTACTTCCTGGACAGTTAAGATTCGCATAGGGAGCATGATATTGGGATTTTGAAAGATAGGGATGAGTTGATCAACAAGCTCATCTCTTCGCGTTGTCTTTGATTTCTCTGCTTGAAGATGTGTAAGGAATTCTTTCCAAATGTTTAGGAAGTGTGCTGGGGCAATGCTGGCCCATGGCAGCGTAGGAAATTTGCTTCCTACAGAGAGTTTACTTAATGAAGCAAACGCTTTCTTCCGTCCAAAGAAGGCATAATTCCACATCAGCGCATAGGGTTGGTAGCCAGTCCATGAGAGTTTTAAAATTCCTCCGTCTGTATATCCCCTGGTTCGTAGTAATGGTGCCAATGGTGAAAGTTGATAATCAAAGTAAATCAGGGGACCCCATTCTTCGTTACCAGGAGGAGGAGACGTGACAGGTGCAGCAGTGTCCAGATGACTACGGAAGAATACTCTCTTCCGTCTCACTCCATAGGAGGTGCTAGCGTCCCATATCCACTGATTCGTTGGGATGTTAGTCGGCACTCCAAGGCAATGAATGAACATCTGAAAATGTTCAGATTGATCAAGTTGGTAGCCGGTCTTGTGCTTAGGATTGCGCTGTACTACTTGCATACTGCCTGCATTCTCGGTCAGGAAACGGACAGCATCATATCCAAACAATGACTGTAAGTGACAGAGAACAATGTAGACAACAAAGGAGAGCATGCTTCGTTTTCCGGTAAGGCCTAGTAATCCGTTCAGATAGCCAGCGAATGTAAGGTCTTGACATGGAGATCCAGCAATAAGGAGCCATTTGATGTCAGGATACATTGCCTTGGCCTGTCGCAATATCAATGAGTCATTGTCGAGGAGTCTCCACACATCCTTAACATAAATTGTAGTGACACCTTCTACTGTATATCCCCATTGCTGGTCTTCTCGAAGGCCGAGCTCAGCAACGAGGCGGCGTAGCACAAGGTCAGTTTCAGCTGCAATAAAACTGTAGGGGCTCTGCCTAGTTTCTTCTTGATGATGTGGTATACTGATCCAACCCCATCAAACATAGATATGATTCCTAATCTTGGGCGATCAGTACTCAGGGAATTGCCTTTGGCAACCCATCAGGGTTTAGATCATTAAAAGACCCAACCCCTCTTTCACTCTGCTTACGATTTAAAATCTGTAGAGGAGTTTTCTTATCACTTTTGCTTGGCTTTGGATTGCTGGCGGTTAGACGGGAGGGTCTGCTAGTTACGTTCCGTCTCCTTCTTGGCGATTTAAGGATTCCTTTGACGACTCGAAGTTGTTTCTTGGGGTACCGTGCTACTTCTAATGCACCGGCAGCAGACACCAGCGCTTTGGTCGTAAGGATAGCTCTTGGTGATCTAGTTGGCAAAATTAACAGCCCTATGATAAGTAACTTACCACTCACTCTCTCAGCTTCAGCGATTCTCAACCCGTTGTTATGGTCATACATCGAAACCATTCCTGGCTGTGTGGAGTGAAGGATGAGCAGCTGACCAGTTTGATCAAGTCGGTTTGCAGCAATTAGACAATGTATCTCATATATAGTCTCTTGCTTGGAAGGACAATTGTTGCCCGATTGTGAGTTGCTTATCTTCAATCTCAGGGAAGTGTTTCCCCTGCTCTGCTTTAAGTCAAATTAAAGCCAGGGGACCCATTTTGATGCACCTAGACGCACCAATCTTGACAGTTGTGATCATGACGAGCCTTTGTTTCATCGAGGTTCCAAACAGGTGTTAATTGCGAGATTACACTCTCAATGTTGGTGGTCGAGTCAGCAGTGGCAAAATACAGTTCCACTGGTACTTCGCATTTCTGTGAAAAACTGCCGCAAGTGATCTCAAATTTGGAAAATGGGAAGCTGCGGGTCTCTTGGCTTAGGTTCCTGCATAGAGTCTGGTAGAGCAAGAAACATAGCATCAGCTTGTTCAGTTTGGTTACAGAGGAGGCCCGCACATGCGAAGCCTGATTTCAATTGATTTTCCGGCCCCAGAAATGGAACCTGAAAGCGCACATGTGGTATCAGCTGTCTCCGTTCCCTAGCTCCAATGCGGCGATTGCAATGCAGCACCACCCAGGCAACATTCACCAATCCGTCGCTACTCCGCGCTACTCCGCTACTCCGTGGCATGTTTTAATTTAATTACCCAATGTAATTGACACGATATCGAAACGATGGCGGAGTAAGAGAGCCTTCAATACTTCACCTTCCCACATCTTTCCCTAAGCAGATTCTTACTCCATCCCGTTTTCAATTAATACTATTAATTGATGACGGGATTGACTGAAAAGATCATAATTCATGTTCTTTCTGGGCTGCAAACTTCGGTAGGAGTCTAGAGGGGCAAGGGGGGCCAACAAGGGGCAGTAAAGTATTCAATACAATCATTCAAATGGAAGCCGGCCACCTTCGCGAAAACCCACAAACTCCGCAACAACAAGAAACACTTCAAGCAATCACCTAAGGCTGCAAAAGGCTGATGCGCCTTCTTTTAGCAGCAAACAATCAAGCCACCAGACGAAACGAAATAATAAAAAGCTACCTTCAACTGGGTTCAAGCAGCAACCGATATGCACCCCGCTTGCCCCAAAACAGCTTCCTCCGACGGACCCAATTCTGGGTCCGGAAAACTTTCAAGCAACAAAAGCTCAATGCGGAAACCAGGGATCCCCCCAGCCAGGATCCCCGGCACAAAGAGCAGCCTTCACGGCATGACGTTCACTCTGACACTTTGAAGCAAACACCGACAAAGCTGGGTCGCAACGAAAATGGTGAGACAAACTGCCGCAGTGAAACTGGAGAGTGAAACAGATCTAGTGTGAGAAAGTCGGCACTCAGAGTCCGCTCAGTTGATCTTTTCCCAGCGCTCGTCATCAGAGCGTGGTGATATCTGCGCATCAGGCAGTCGGTGAGAAGCCCTTCAGCAAGGTACCTTAAGGGGGGAGCTTGAGAAATTGAATTTGAAGGTCCGTTGAGGAAGGCTTCGAAGCCCCCGAAGCTCCCTTAAGGTACCTTCAAAGGCTTCAGCCAAGGCTTCAACGCTCGAAGCCACCTTAAGGTACGTTAAGGGAGCTTCGAAGGCCTCGAAGGCACCTTAAGGAGGCTTCGAAGAATTCGTCCAAGCCGGCTTAAGGTACCTTCGAAGTCTTCAGCGAAGACCCCTAAAGGTACCTTCGTCGAAGGCCCCTTAAGGTACCTTCGAAGGCTTCGAAGCCCCTTAAGATACCTTCGAAGCCTTCGAAGCCCCCTTAAGGTACCTTAAGGGGGCTTCGGTTCCTCGTTCACCCTCCCCGTCCCCCTCCGTCCCCCCTTCGGCAAAGGCTTGAGGTACCTTCGAAGTCTTCGGCGAAGCCCCTTAAGGTACCTTCGAAGGCTTCGAAGCCGCCTTAAGGTACGTTCGTCGAAGGCATGATCTAAAATCTAATTCGCTTGCCTTCCACAATGCCATGATCTAAAATCTCATTCTTTATTTAAACTTCCACCTCCTTCTTGCCTTCCACAGTGCCCTCTTTATTTAAGTGGATCCACACAAGTGGATCCACTCACCGAGTGACGTGGGAACCACAAAGGTACCCATTCATTTCACCCAAGATGATCACCACTCAAGGGACGTGGAACACTAAATTTTCACCCCTTGCCTTCCACAATACCATGATCTAAAATCGAACTCTTTATTTAAACTTCCCCCCTTGCCTTCCACAATGCCATGATCTAAATTCCAACTCTTTATTTACACTTCCTCCCCTTGCCTTCCACAATGCCATGATCTAAATTCCAACTCTTTATTTACCTTCCTCCCCTGCCTTCCAAAAGGCCATGATCCAAAGTCAAACACTTTATTTAAACTTCCCTCCGCTTGCCTTCCACAATGCCATGGTCTAAAATCCAACTCTTGTTTTTTAAAACTTGAATCTAAAATCTGACTTTTATGAACTTCCCCCTCCCTTGGGGAGCTTGAGAAATTGAATTTGAAGGTCCGTTGAGGAAGGCTTCGAAGCCCCCTTAAGGTGCCTTCAAAGCCTTCGAAGCTCCCTTAAGGTACCTTCAAAGGCTTCAGCCATGGCTTCAACGCTCGAAGCCACCTTAAGGTACCTTAAGGGAGCTTCGAAGGCTTCGAAGGCACCTTAAGGGGGCTTCGAAGAATTCGTCCAAGCCGGCTTAAGATACCTTGGAAGTCTTCGGCGAAGACCCCTTAAGGTACCTTCGTCGAAGCCCCCTTAAGGTACCTTCGAAGGCTTCGAAGCCCCCTTAAGATACCTTCGAAGCCTTCGAAGCCCCCTTAAGGTACCTTAAGGGTGCTTCGGTTCCTCGTTCACCCCCCCCGTCCCCCTCCGTCCCCCCTTCGGCAAAGGCTTGAGGTACCTTCGAAGTCTTCGGCGAAGCCCCTTAAGGTACCTTCGAAGGCTTCGAAGCCGCCTTAAGGTACGTTCGTCGAAGGCATGATCTAAAATCTAATTCGCTTGCCTTCCACAATGCCATGATCTAAAATCTAACTCTTTATTTAAACTTCCACCCCCTTCTTGCCTTCCACAGTGCCCTCTTTATTTAAATTTCCCCCCCTTGCCTTCCACAATGCCATGATCTAAAATCGAACTCTTTATTTAAACTTCCCCCCTTGCCTTCCACAATGCCATGATCTAAATTCCAACTCTTTATTTACACTTCCTCCCCTTGCCTTCCACAACGCCATGATCTAAATTCCAACTCTTTATTTACACTTCCTCCCCTGCCTTCCAAAAGGCCATGATCCAAAGTCAAACACTTTATTTAAACTTCCCTCCGCTTGCCTTCCACAATGCCATGATCTAAATTCCAACTCTTTATTTACACTTCCTCCCCTTGCCTTCCACAATGCCATGATCTAAATTCCAACTCTTTATTTACACTTCCTCCCCTGCCTTCCACAATGCCATGATCCAAAGTCAAACACTTTATTTAAACTTCCCTCCGCTTGCCTTCCACAATGCCATGATCTAAAATCTAACTCTTTATTTAAACTTCCACCCCCTTCTTGCCTTCCACAGTGCCCTCTTTATTTAAATTTTCCCCCCCTTGCCTTCCACAATACCATGATCTAAAATCGAACTCTTTATTTAAACTTCCCCCCTTGCCTTCCACAATGCCATGATCTAAATTCCAACTCTTTATTTACACTTCCTCCCCTGCCTTCCACAATGCCATGATCCAAAGTCAAACACTTTATTTAACACTCCTCCCTGGCCGTCAAAATGCCCTGAACCAAAGTCGGCCCCGACCCTTATTTTAAACGTTCCCTCCCGCTTGCCTTCCACAATGCCATGGTCTAAAATCCAACTCTTGTTTTTTAAAACTTGAATCTAAAATCTGACTTTTATGAACTTCCCCCTCCCTTGGGGAGCTTGAGAAATTGAATTTGAAGGTCCGTTGAGGAAGGCTTCGAAGCCCCCTTAAGATACCTTCGAAGCCTTCGAAGCCCCCTTAAGGTACCTTAAGGGGGCTTCGGTTCCTCGTTCACCCCCCCCCGTCCCCCTCCGTCCCCCCTTCGGCAAAGGCTTGAGGTACCTTCGAAGTCTTCGGTACCTTCGAAGGCTTCGAAGCCGCCTTAAGGTACGTTCGTCGAAGGCATGATCTAAAATCTAATTCGCTTACCTTCCACAATGCCATGATCTAAAATCTAACTCTTTATTTAAACTTCCACCCCCTTCTTGCCTTCCACAGTGCCCTCTTTATTTAAATTTCCCCCCCTTGCCTTCCACAATGCCATGATCTAAAATCGAACTCTTTATTTAAACTTCCCCCCTTGCCTTCCACAATGCCATGATCTAAATTCCAACTCTTTATTTACACTTCCTCCCCTTGCCTTCCACAATGCCATGATCTAAATTCCAACTCTTTATTTACACTTCCTCCCCTGCCTTCCACAATGCCATGATCCAAAGTCAAACACTTTATTTAAACTTCCCTCCGCTTGCCTTCCACAATGCCATGGTCTAAAATCCAACTCTTGTTTTTAAAACTTTGATCTAAAATCTGTCTTTTTATGAACTTCCCCCTCCCTTACCTTCCACAATGCCATGATCTAAAATCTACTGTTTATTTATAGTTCCACTCTTGCCTTCCACAATGGCATCATCTAAAATCGAACTCTTCAAAATTTCCCCCCTGCCTTCCACCATGCCATGGTCTAAAATCTAACTTAAACTTCCCCCCGCTTGCCTTCCACAATGCCATGATCTAAATTCCAACTCCTTGTTTAAATTTCATCCCCCTGCCTTCCACAATGCCATGATCTAAAATCTAACTCTTTATTTCAACTTCCCCCCCTTGCCTTCCACAATGCCATGATCTAAATTCCAACTCTTTATTTGAACTTCCCCCCCTGCCTTCCACAATGCCATGAAGTAAAATCTAACTCTTTATTTGCACTTCCTCCCCTGCCTTCCACAATGCCATGATCTAAATTCCAACTCTTTATTTACACTTCGCCCTCTTGCCTTCCACAATGCCATGGTCTAAAATCCAACTCTTGTTTTTAAAACTTTGATCTAAAATCGGACTTTTTATGAACTTTCCCCTCCCTTGCCTTCCACAATGCCATGATCTAAAATCTAGCTCTTTGTTTATAGTTCCACTCTTGCCTTCCACAATGGCATGATCTAAAATCGAACTCTTCAGTTCCCCCCTTGCCTTCCACAATGCCTGATCTAAATTCCAACTCTTTATTTAAATTTCCCCCTTGCCTTCCACCATGCCATGGTCTAAAATCTAACTTAAACTTCCCCCCGCTTGCCTTCCACAATGCCATGATCTAAATTCCAACTCTTTGTTTCAATTTCATCCCCCTGCCTTCCACAATGCCATGATCTAAAATCTAACTCTTTATTTAAATTTCCCCCTCCTTGCCTTCGACAATGCCATGATCTAAATTCCAACTCTTTATTTGAACTTCCCCTCCTGCCTTCCACAATGCCATGATGTAAAATCTAACTCTTTATTTACACTTCCTCCCGCTTGCCTTCCACAATGCCATGATCCAAATTCCAACTCTTTATTTACACTTCGCCCTCTTGCCTTCCACAATGCCATGGTCTAAAATCCAACTCTTGTTTTTAAAACTTTGATCTAAAATCTGACTTTTATGAACTTCCCCCTCCCTTGCCTTCCACAATGCCATGATCTAAAATCTAACTCTTTGTTTATAGTTCCACTCTTGCCTTCCACAATGGCATGATCTAAAATCGAACTCTTCAGTTCCCCCCTTGCCTTCCACAATGCCTGATCTAAATTCCAACTCTTTATTTAAATTTCCCCCTTGCCTTCCACCATGCCATGGTCTAAAATCTAACTTAAAACTTCCCCCCGCTTGCCTTCCACAATGCCATGATCTAAATTCCAACTCTTTGTTTCAATTTCATCCCCCTGCCTTCCACAATGCCATGATCTAAAATCTAACTCTTTATTTAAACTTCCCCCTCCTTGCCTTCGACAATGCCATGATCTAAATTCTAACTTTTATTTAAACTTCCCCCCTTGCCTTCCACAATACCATGATCTGAAATCTAATTCTCTTGCCTTCCACACGACTGCCCCCAGACAGTCGGTGAGAGGCCCTTCAGGAAGGTACCTTAAGGGGGGAGCTTGAGAAATTGAATTTGAAGGTCCGTTGAGGAAGGCTTCGAAGCCCCCTTAAGGTGCCTTCGAAGCCTTCGAAGCTCCCTTAAGGTACATTCAAAGGCTTCAGCCAAGGCTTCAACGCTCGAAGCCACCTTAAGGTACCTTAAGGGAGCTTCGAAGGCTTCGAAGGCACCTTAAGGGGGCTTCGAAGAATTCGTCCAAGTCCGCTTAAGATACCTTCGAAGTCTTCGGCGAAGACCCCTTAAGGTACCTTCGTCGAAGCCGCCTTAAGGTACCTTCGAAGGCTTCGAAGCCCCCTTAAGATACCTTCGAAGCCTTCGAAGCCCCCTTAAGGTACCTTAAGGGGGCTTCGGTTCCTCGTTCCCCCCCCCCTCCCCCCCCGTCCCCCCTTCGGCAAAGGCTTAAGGTACCTTCGAAGGGGGCTTAAGGTACCTTCGCCGAAGGGTGCTCCACGACTGCCCCCTGCGCATTGAGTTCTTCCGATGCCGTACTGGCTCCTCTGGCTGTATGATGAAGCTGCAATGGCTTTCTGCGCTTGGGTTACTTCGTTTCTGGCAGATATTGTACAACTATCCAATATACAGCAAATCTGACGGAGTTGGCGTATGGCCGCCTCAAGGTCATTGACCCTCTGGGATGGGATGTTTTGTATGCCTTGAAGCTGGCGTGCCTTCTCTAGAAGTTTGGTGGCATCATCGACTTCGCTGGTAGTGACCTGGCAGAGGGTCAGTTGGGTAATGGACTTTGCAAGGCGATGGACAGCAGCATCTTTGATAGGAGTCGGTCGTTCCATCCCAAAAGGCTAAGCTGTGTACAGGTTGTTCGGTAGACGTAGGGGCGGACCGACTGGACGCCTATGGGATTGGCGGAACTTGCGGTTTTGATGCTTTCTCTGCGTAGGCTATGGTATACGGGTGGAATCATCCATGCCGGCACGAAAACTATGATAAACTGCACGTTCCAGATGACCTGCAAATTCTGCGGCTTGACTTCGGGCGTGATGCATCTTACCTGACCATCGATTACTCTGGTGTATGATTCGGAACGGTCGAAAGATGCTGTAACTTTTAAGCCTGGGTACAGCTCTCTAAACCAGTATTCCTTGAGCATCATAAAGGAAAGGTGAGGTGCCCTCACTTCCAATACGTGCGATGCTGGCATTAAAAGAATGACCATTTATTCAGCTAAAAA